>JANHJO010009816.1:27201-39586 GCA_032468235.1 Pseudoxyrhopus heterurus
CCTTCCATCCTTCCAAGGACAGTAAAATGAGGACCTAGATTGTTGGGGACAATATGCTGATATTTGTAAACCACTCAGAGACTACTGTATGGAGTAGTATATAAGTCTAAGTGTTAGTGCTATTGCTTTTGTTACTGCACAGAAGTGGGTAGAAGGCGGTTCTATTACAGGTTCTCTTAAGTTTAGTGACCACAATTGGGGAAAGCAGCTCATTGATTAAATGAAATAGTTGCTAAGTGAAACTGTGACTGTGTTTATTACGATCTTAGTTCAGATTTCCTTTGCTTTATAGATCTGCAAAGGTCATAAATGCCAGCTTTGGTCATAACATTACTTTTTTATCACTGCCATAACTGCAAACAGTCACTAAATGAGATAGTTGCTAAACAAAGGACTACCAGCATTATGAAAAATGAAGATTGGCCAGTTTCCTAGATCTGTGATTCAATGAGAGATTATTTGTGGGGATGCTAGGATGGCAGACAAACAGGGGAAAGAAAACATTGTTTTTATGCATGACATCAGCTGCAATGATGTCATGACATATATGTACAAAGATGGAAAGAGGTACATATTTTTTATTGTTTTAAAATGTTTTTAGTATTTTAATTGTAATTATATTTTTTGAATTGTAAACCAACCAGAATCATTGACCGAGATGGCCGGCTATAGAAACTGAATGGACAAACACAAACAAACAAAAGAATAAATGAAATACCCACAGTGGAAGAATGGATCTTGAAACTAATGGAACTGACTGAGATGATGAAAATGATCTCTTTGATTAGAGACAGTAACTTGGCTAAATTTCTTGAGGCTTGGAAAATCATTGTTAGATTTCCTATAAGAAAAAGAAAAAAATGAATTTTTGACTTTGGGATTGAGAATTAGGTCTGATTTGATTAGAGAAATATTGTGAATTGTTAAGTATATGGTTATGATTTATATATAGTTGATAAATTATATATATGTGTGTGTAAGTGTGTGTGTGTGATTTATATATAGTTTATATATGCATTAGATGAAATTTAAATTAAGGATGTATGAATATTATTTATTATTAACCTTGATTATTTGTATTTTAAAGGTTTTAAAATATTGATGTTATTTGTTTAAATATAGAGGAAATTGTTGTATTTTATTGTCTGTATATTGAAGAAAGCCAGAGGTCACTTTTTTATATATATATGCTTTACTGCATGTATTTTTGGTCACTCTTTAACTTTATCCTTTTATCCCCTTCCCTTTTTCTTTAATGTTTGTATTTTATTATGTTTTATAAAACACTTGCACACATGCAGATAGATAGATTAGATAATTAGATAGATAGATAGATAGATAGATAGATAGATAGATAGATAGATAGATAGATAGATTGATAGATAGATCACAGACAAAGGCCTTTATCTCACCAAAGGTGTTTTTTTCCAAGCACTCTTAAACTGGCTAATTCAACATACTGCCCTAGCTCTTTCTTCTCCTATGGAAGTACCAAAAAATAATGTTCACAGGGAACTGAATTAAGAAAAATGACATAGTTTCTGTAAGGGAATATTTAGGAAAAGATAGGAAAACATTTGCACAAGACTGTTTTACAATATTTTGATTTTTTGGGACATCACATAAAATGGTGAAAAATGTAGGTTATGCAAGCAAGTAGCATCACTATAAGAATCAGGAGTCCTCATTTTCAGTAATTTATCTTTTTAATACCGTATATACCTTGGAATTCCATCACCGCATTTCAGTCTTTCCCATTAAACATTTGAAGTAAAATGAGGTCCATAGTAAATTTTACGAAAGAGCATTTTATCCTCATTCATTAATGAAGATAATTATAAGCTGTCACTTAACTTCTTGTATATTTCATAAACACAGAACCTGTTCATTCTCCTCCAGTCTAAACATATGCATGCATCCTACAGATAATCAGCATAATTTTGCCTTATACCTTGTGTACTCTTTGAACTAAGAGTCCAAGTTTTCTATAGTGAAAGCAGACTGCCATCTATGGGTGTAAGTTAAGACTTAGGAAACAACCTACCACAAGGCCATTTTTTCATACTCAAATTAGAGGATTTATAATAGGCCACGATTTTATTTGGATATAAACAGCATTAAATGTGCTGGTTACTTCATCAACTACAGAAATTCAAACGTTTAGTAAATTATTTCCACTTGCAGGCTGGAAATAGGAAAAATAATAAGCTCAAAAATATGGTAGGAACATTTAGATTTTGTGGAAGCTAGTAAGCAAGATACAGATAACAGCAGTACTCAAAAAGTTAGATTAGATATTTATTAAGAATAGTTCATATCTTAGCATTACATAATCATTAATGTATTTATGCAGCAAATATATTTCCATTCATCAGAAATATTCCTGTCAAAATATAACAATAATGTTATTGCTATTGTTATATTCTGACAGGAATATAGAATATGCCTTTGCATATTAAAGTTAAGGAACTGCTTTCATCTTGAGTTTTTACATATTAAATCAAAAACTAAATGGAGATAGAAGAGGCACACAAGAAAGCAAGTTTTATAAAGTGTCACATTATCACTGTTAACAAAAAGGTCAACAAATAGTTAAATAAAATACAATTTTAGCTTTATATTTTAAAAAAGATAATTGTGATATACTTTGATAATCAATTAATTTCTAAATGATCTGAGAATAACATGTAGTTAGATTTTTTAAAAACTGCACTACAGTAAACTGGCTGGATTATACAATGGATTATACATTTTATTTTTTAATAAAATGACAAAAATATGTAAAATAACTTGTTTATAAATTAAACTTGTTAACTGAACATTATGGAAAAATTATAGCAATTTTTAAGTATAATTGTATATGTTTTTGGGAAATGAAGAATTCCATTAAGTACTATAGCCAGTCTCATGTACAACTACCAAATCAGTTGAAAAATATAGGCTATGTAAACGTTGTTGGTTTTAATCAGTTTTCCTTCAATCCCTATTGACTCGGTTCTCTTATTTAAAGGTCTCACAAGAGCCATGTATTCGATTTAGCTAAATTTTTCAGCTACCATATAATTTTTAGATGCATTCTCGAGATAATCTCTCTCAGCTCTAATATTTAGGTTTGGATCTGCCCTCTGCACTTCATATTGTAGATTTTGTTTCTTTGGTAAATTATCAACTTTACAAAAGTTGATTAAACATTCTGGGGGAAAAAACCCATCCTTAGCCACTATGGTTTTTATGTCAATGTAGCATATGCCCTCTTAGTCACCAGCACTTTATGGCAACACTTGTGCAAAGCATGTAACAATCCATTTGCTGGATGTCTGATCAGAACCTCCAATAGAGAGAAGTATTTTTTTGGAAAGGACAAGAAGAAACATTTTAGAAATTTTCCAAAAAAGGGGATAAAATGTAAACTAAAAATTAAAAATATAATAACAGAAAAAAATAAACATGCTTTAAGGTTTGGTAATGAAGTGTCTGTATTATAGGAAAGGAGGTTTAGAGAAGAATGAGAACAATTTGGGTTCATCATAAAATGAATATAAATAAATCTCTAACCTTAGATATTTCCTTCTGAAGAATGATACAAACATTAAAAGAGAGACGCTGTAATTACAAAACCAATTAATTAATCATTTTGTATCCAAGATTTAAAAATAAATGTAAACATTAAAAAATATATTTTGTGGTCAGGATTGTTCATATTTCAATTAAGGAGAAAAAGGGATCTCTTCCTTTTTCCAAACTATGAAGGCACCCAAATTACATCATCGACAATGTTTCAACTGCCGCATAGCTAGCTTCTAGATTAACCAGACTGTTACTTTCAAATACAAAGAAGTTCTAATCTAATGAAATCTGTTCCATAACACGTAAGCTGATTCTATATATTGCAACGGAGCATACTTACACAATTGCTAGTATAACATATATATGATAATGTATTTTATTGGAAGACAAGATAGCCTCATAATTTGTTAGGATAACATCTATATGCATCTTCAGATTCCGGAGAACAATTAATAAACTAAAATAATCTAACATAAAATGGATACATTTCAGAAACCATCAGGATCCGTTACTTTGTTTTAAAGCAACTATTGGAAATTATATAATTGTTATAAAACTATTATTGGAAATTTAGCAAAGAACTCAGTGATAGTAATTATAGGTTCATTATGTAAATGAAAGCTGATCTGGTACCTCTGAATCAATACAAAGTCTACTAAAAAGTATCTAAAATAATTATTTCACCTCTAATACAAGAAGAGGATAAGATTCAGACCTCCAATTCCATCATTGAAGAATATGTTAGCTTTCCATTCAATGATATTGGAATTGCTATATTTTGTATATGACAGAGGTAAACTTAAAATTACTTTATTAAATATGTCAAATGCAAATTATATTTTCTAATGAATAGATTTAAAAGATAATGCACATGAATGATATTGGTATACAGCTAGGAATCATTTTATCAGGGTAGAAGAGATCTTTGCAACAAGATTCTTTCACAACACATGCAATGTTAGCAAAATCAAATTGCATATAATTTTGTAAGTTGCATAAAAAGAATGTGTATATAACTGTATAATCATGCACAGACCCATATTCTAGAATATATGTGTCTAATATTTATAGTCTAATAATGTAATAAAGATAAATGACAGTTAAAGATTTGTGGATTTTCTCCACCTTCATTTCTTCCTTTTATAACTATAATAAAACAGGGGACAGATGTATGTTTTAAAAAAAATATCTGTAAACTGAAGAATGAAATATATTGTCGAAATCTGAATCCGTCTGAAAGTGTCTGTTGTCATTTTTAATGAAGGGAAACTTCTGCAGAGGTCTAACCTGGGTATTTCCTGTATAGCAGGACTGATTCACAATAATAAAATCTCTGCCTGGTGTGCATCTTCTGTTTTACTGCCAGTCTTACTGCAACATTTTGTTGATCTGAAATAAAAGAAACTTGTAAGAGGCCAAATGGATGCTGAATAGTGTGTGGAGCTTCTTATATTTATGGCCTATATTTGAAAAGTCTTCCTTGTATCCTGGGAAAAGCTGACATCTTTTCCCTTTATATAACTGTCTTCGTTGCATAACATCCAGTGTGCAAAGCGCACAGCTCCTCTAATTCTATACCAGTCTCTATCATCAGTATAGTCTGGACTGAGGCTGAGGAAATTTTACTTTATCACTTTGCCATATAAATTGTTCCTTATTTCAGTACCTGTTTCAGAGAGATTTCAAAATGGAAAGTGAGGTGTGTGCCCCACAATTTAAAACAGGGCCTTTTTAATAGTGGCACTACAGTTTGAGAATCAACTCTCTGCAACTCTTTAAGACCAACAATTAAGTAAACAATACCCCAATCAAGAAACTGCCAAACAGCCATCAGTAAACAGCCCAACCAAAGAATCTCTAAGATCGCCCCCACTCACACAGACAGGCAAGACACCGAAATATAAACTGACAGCAAACAGCACTCCTTGCTATCATCATCATCAGTTACCTAGTTAGGGTAATGAAATGTCTGCAAGAAAACAAGCAAGCTCAGAGAGCACCAAGGACCCTTCACTCTTTCTAATCTCCAGGGTATTTTATTTTCAGCAAGTGTTTATATTTACATCACCTTGGTTGGCATTTACCTATTTTTAAATTTCCTTTAAATTGTATTCTCATTTTTTCAGCATATAATCCTATTTTTGTTTCCTAACATTGTTCTCATAAACTCATTGGGGCTTACTTCCAGGCAGTCATGAACTGAGCTGCATATTTAGTGATTTAAAAAAAAATCTATGTATTATTTTGGAGTAGGAAAACTTTATAGAAAAATACAAAAAAAGTAAGAATTGTGTTAGATAATTTTAAAAAATCTTGTGATGAGAAGGCCTCATCACATTTATGATTTCCTTCTGTACTCAAAATGCAATAGAAATTGCCAGAACAGTCTTAGGGAAGAAGAAATGTTATAGAAAATGCATGGAAATAAATTACATGGAAATATGAGAATCCAATGTAATTTGGCATTTATAATGTACACTCTCCCTCCACACACTTTAATCCAAGTTCAAAATGGATTAATTTTTTAAAAAAGGAACAGGAGGACCAAAGAACACAGTGAAATCCACATCTCACTAAGTAATTCCTTTGGAGAAGCCACTGCTTCCCAAAAATTGCAGGAATAAATTACTAAAAAGCTTTTATTATAGAAACCTTCCTGTAGGAAGCATAGTCCAAAAGAATGAAGTTAGGTTGTAAGCAATAGAAATTAACAGTGCCAGGCTTCCTAAGGCCTGCAAATATTTAGTGCCAACAGGTCCCCTAGTGGTTTAATGAAATATTGCTGAATGACACCAAATGTGATTTGGCCTCAACATCTATAGATCACAAAGATTTATTATATGGTATATGGGCAAAAAACAATCAGCGTTGCTAAATTCAATTTCCTATTTTTTAAATTTCCATTGAATGGAGTTCTGGAGGAAGATAACACATATCTTTTGTCTTCCAAACTATATGAGAAAATGTTCAAAATTAAAAATATTTTTAAACCTTTCATAATGCATCTAGGGTATCTGAAATAATTTCATATTAAATGATTCTCCATAAAGTAGAACTAAACTATTGGTTTACACATTTGGTTTACTTATTGTATGCACACATTTCTAAAAAATCATTTCTATGAACTGCAAGTTCACTGAAAGAAAAAGTAGGATAGCCAAAGTACATTGTTTTTTCTTAGAGGAAGAATATAGGATGCACTTATATAAGAGCTTATTTGATTTCTCTTCATTTTAATCACTGGCAATGTATAAAAGCTTGGGAAGAATCTATTATCACCAGTCCCAATTTATTTCTAACCTTTGGCATTATTGCATATCTTTAAATGCAGGTACCAACTGCATTTCATGCCCCATGCTGAGAGTAATAGGTAACTTCAGAAAACATAAAATGCCTAGATAAGAAATCAATACCCAAAGTAGTACTGCTTAAGTTTGTTCTTAGATGTTTCTAAGATTGGAGGCTTGAAGATTAGGACTGCCTGCTCTCTGTGGTCTCCCTACCACTTTGCGTTCAATGAATTCTCCATTATATACATTCCACCCCAATGCAAGTGTTCTCTCTTCTCATGTATTGTATGTTATTATTATTTCCTAGGCTTATAAAGAGCATGCAGAGAATGTTCTGTGAAGTTGTCTTAACAAGCCCCAAATCATCTTTTAGAACACCAGGGTAATATTACTTTATTAATTATTCTGATAAAAGCTTAATGAAAAATGTTTATTCATTTAGAGACATGTATGTTTTATTTCATTTTTTGTACCAATTTCAATACAAATATGTTTACATAGGTTTAACATAAGCATGCCCTAGTAAACATATGTCCTTCAGTGTAGTCCTGTTTCTTCTTTTCCCAAATGTGATATACACATTTGGGAAGACAGGGAGAAAAGCAAAGAACTAGTTGTTGCTCTATAAATGCTCAGCATTCCAAACAACTTTTCCAAGTGGCCAATCTAGTCCTAAGTACTGTTGATGTTTGGAACACATTTCAAAGAAAGGGAGATTGCATAAATATGACTGGCATGGGATTACAAGCCCAGATCCTTCATTGTGTTATGGAATGTATTTCTGCTCATCAAGGCCTGTCTTTTCAAGAAGCTGAGCATTATGTCATGGAAGAAAACCCTAGATTCCTAATTTAGCCATGGTGTTCTCCTAATATTTCATTTATATGTGTGCAAATAGAATTTGTGAATTATTATTATTGGTTGATTTCTTTTAATATTGTTTTAAGTAATGCTTGTTTTATCCAGGTTAGGCATATGGAAGCTATTGTTATGGCCTTTATCTGTGTCTCTCTGAAAAAATAAAAGGATTAAAGGGACACAGTCTAGGAAAAAAAAACCCACCAAAATCATTTAGATGGTGTAGCTAAGTGTTCTGATTCCCACATTCCTCTTTATCAAATATCTCTGTATCATTTATCAGCAATATTCCTGTACACAACTCTGCCTGAGAATTCTAGAAATTGTACAGTAAGTACCAGAGCTTTGCCATCTCCATTTTGTTTGGTACGTGCAGTGTACCAAACATTATGTCTACAGTTTAATCCATATTAAACTGCACATCCATGAAACACAGGTAAGCAGAATTAAATCTGTGTTAACACACATCATTTATAATGTTGCATATATATGCATTCATTTCTATGATCTAAAAAACCCTTTCCAACAATTCTGCCCCTTCTTTTACATTATGTCTTAATGGAGAAATTCTAAATGGAATACAGCATTATATTTACATTCTGTATCACTTGCTACATTCTACCTATTTAAACACCTGGAGCAGAAGTATCTATTTCTTCCTGCCTTGAATTGGAAACAAAACAAGATAAAAAATAGTATTCAGTGCTAGCCTGCATCAGTAATATTAGCCTGGATTTGTTATGAGTGAGTTAGTGTGTGTGTGTGTCTGTCTGTCTGTCTATCTGTGTATTACTTATGTTTTCAAGTGTGGAAATTCTTATTTCAATTTTTTTTATATAACTTAAGATGGTGCACATTTCTCTTTCCTGTTCTACTTAAAAACACCCCACCAAAATACTTGTCAGTATATACAAGATACTAAATGAAATCCTTCTCCCTCCCTTCGTTTTCCCAAAACACAGAATAACACACATACAGAGAGAGAGACAAACGCACGTTTCCATGTAAACAAGTTATTTACCTTTGTCTGTCTTCTTTGCATAACATTCACTGTAGGACTTAAGAGACCCAGCTGTTTGTTTACAAACCACACAAGTCAGCACTAGGTTGTTTGTGTTGTGTTTGTCCTTTTAAACCCGCCAAGGAAACTAAAATGGAAGGAAAATAAAGCACAATGCAAAATACATTCCGCCCGACATCGCGCTACCTTTTACCCCAAAAGGCCCCTGTGGAAACACTGAAAACACACGCGAGAAAACTGTGTTTACAACCCACTCGTGCTGACTTCCGCCCCCTTTTACAACCCGAAGATGGTACCCCTTCGCATCCCTAGAAAATGCTGTTTTCTGGCTGACAAGAGGATCTCATTTAAGCCTTTAATCTACGCTCTGAAAGACGCGAAGATCAGAAGGAAAATAAAATCACCGACATGCCATGAAAACAAGCAGAACCCCCGACAGACCTTTTATTGCCTCTATGTATTTCCCTCCCTTAGTGACAGACGTTTCATTGGTGTTCAGCCGCGGCGCAAGCTCTGTCGCGATTGGCCGAACGGGTCCAGCTTAGCTCTGTTGGTAGGGAAAAGGCTGGCGGTCAGGCCGGCCAATCGCGTCTTTTGTTTCCAGGAGAAACATGGCACGAGGAGCTATTTCGATCCCACGAGCGTGATGTCAACGCTGGAGGCCAGGCGGGCCCGGGGAAACGCGCGGTCTTCTTGCAAAGGGGCAGAAAAAGTATAGGCAAAAAGCAAGCTGGAGCAGTTATAGAGCCGGTGCAAGAGACACACCTGAGTCCGAACTACATCGGGATGGTGGGAGGCAAAATACCCCCAAATATCCCATTTTTTTCAAGAGGCAACTGGACTTCCTTGTTTTTTCTTTTGAAGGCGTTTCGCTTCTCATCCAAGAAGCTTCTTCAGCTCTGACAGGATAGTGGGGAATGGAAGGATTTATATCCCTTGCAGACAGCTGGTCATTTGCATCCTTTTAGAGTAGGGGTGTCAAACTCAGGTCGTCATGGCGGTGTCACGTGATGTATCGGGACTTTCCCCCCCCTTCACTAAAGCAGGTGTGGCCAGTGCGTGACACATGTGGCCCGTGGACCTGAAGTTTGACAGCCCTGTTTTAGAGGGTCTTTGAAGCACTTGGAGGTTTATCTGTGTCCTCAGGGTTACCTGAGTAGTGCTTCTGGTTCCTGTAGTCTGCAACTTTTTCTCTGGAGTAAAAATCCTTCCAAACTTTTTGGGCACCTGCTCCCATCAGCACGGGACTTACTACATAGAGACCCACACTTTCCATAAGGCCAAGTTATAGATAGTCCTCGACTTACACAACCGTTCACTTAGTTGTGAACACTGGAAGTTTTTAAGAAGAGATTGGATAACCATTTGTCTGAAATGGTATAGGGTTTCCTTCTTTAGCAGGGGGTTGGACTAGAAGACCTCCAAGGTCCCTTCCAACTCTGTTATACTATTCTGGTGACCGTTGAAAGTTACAATGGCACTGAAAAAAGTGACAATTTTTCACATTTATGACCGTTTCAGCATCCCTATGGTCGTGTGATTTACATTCAGATGCTTGACAGCTGACTCACATTTATGATGGTTGCAGTGTCCCTGGATCATGTGATCCCCTTTAGCGACCTTCTGACAAGCAAAATCAATGGGGAAACCAGATTGACTTATTACAACTGCAGTGATGCACTTAACAAATTTGGCAATAAAAAGTCATAAAATGGGATAAAACCCACTTAACAAATTTCTCACTTAGCAACATAAATTTTGGGCTCAATTCTGGTCGTAAGTTGAGGACTACCTGTAGTTCAAAGATACTGTTCTTCCTTAGTTATATTTTTTAAAACATTGGGATTCATTTGCAGGATGCAATTTGTTAAATGCGTTTCCCAGTAGAGTAAGGAAGCATTGACCTTATAGTACATTTGCTTTAAATTGATATCTTTGAAAAATAATATTGGTGCATTGCTAAAAAGGGTGGTGTGGTGGATACTATAGATCAGGGGTGTCAAACTGGCAGCTCAGATGCGTCACATGTAGGCCACACCTACCCCACCTCTGCGAAGAGAAAAAAGTCATGAAACATCACGTGACGGTAACACGATGCCACAAGTTTGACACACATGCTATAGATCTTCTGCTTAATGGTTTATTTCAGAGCAGTGATCTCTTAATCTAGTGTCTCCAGATGTGCTGACAACATCACCCTGGTTGCCTTAGGATGCTAGTTGAGTTGATAAAAAGTTCCTACAGAGAAAGGTAGAAAGTTAAATAGGTAGAAAGTCCAATATATCTGAAGACACTATTTTGTGCAAAAGTAGCACTGCGAAGAATTATCGCCTGTTAGTAAGAATGGAGGTGTGTATTTTAAGCTCCATCGCAATATAATCTATTTTTAATTCCATCTGCATGTAAGTTGGAAAAGTCCAACCCTTCTCCCTTTCATGGTGGTTTAATTATTCCACCCCATTATAAAGCAGTAGTGATTTTGTTCTTTGTACTTGTCATTAAGAACAAGTAAATCGGACTAGATTTTTTTTTTTTGCTACATCCTGGCATAAAGGATGAGTTCTGCATATGATTGCATCTGGAAATTCATTGAACTGGGCAGAGCCTTATAACTGGGAAAACTTGGAACAAGTTAATTGCTTTTGATGATAACCCTGTATAACGTAATGGTTCCCTTTAGCATAGTTTATTTCTTCACATAATTCTTCAGAATAAATATATCCCCAAATAGTAGAACTGACTACTTGTGTGGAGAATGACATTTGAAAAATGAAGTCAGTCATTGGGAAAACTCTCCAGTTATTCATTGGACTTTCAGCACAGTATAATTATTAATGGCTTAAAACAGTCAAACTATTCTTTTGCCCAACTTAAGGGCATTGAGTGATTGATTACTTGATGAGATTTGTCTAATGCTTGAAACTGAAGGACTACACTATACTTGTGCATAGGTAATTGTGAGAATTTACCTGGTGAAGCGACTTCCTTATAGGTTTAGTGTTTAAAAGCTAATTACAGTTTCACATGAGATATATAGAGGGCTTGAAAGATCAAGGGTTTATGTCTGGCAGCCATAAGTGGACAGGAAAAGGGTCTGCCTTGATTTCCAAGCTTGGCTTCTGAAGATACACCCCCTCAAAATCCTTTTCACTTTCTGGCCACTGTGTCAAAAATAACAAGTTAGTTTGGTAACATATTTTGGTTGCAAACAAAGCCATAAATGGAAAGGTTTGAAGCAAATCTACCATTTGTGTGCATGGATGTACCATGGAGTGCTTCACTTATTAGAATAGAGTTAAGCACAGAGTCTTCTGTGCGGATTTATTTTCCATTGTGCTCCAGGGTAGGGCAAGAGCCAATGAGTGGAAGCTTTACAGAGAGAAATCAAAACTTGAAAATAAAGAATTTCCTGATTGTGAGAGTTCTTAAGCAGCGGAAGAGCCTGCCTCCTGGAGTTGTGGGTGCTCCATCAATTGTTGTTGTTAGTTGCAAAGTCGTCTCCAACCCATCGCGATCCCATGGACAACTTTCCTCCAGGCCTTCCTGTCCTCTACCATCCCCCGGAGACGGAATCCATTTAAGCTCACACCGACTGCTTCAGTGACTCCATCCAGCCACCTCATTCTCTGTTGTCCCCTTCTTCTTTTGC
>JANHJO010009822.1:0-15047 GCA_032468235.1 Pseudoxyrhopus heterurus
AGAAAGAAAGAAAGAAAGAAAGAAAGAAAGAAAGAAAGAAAGAAAGAAAGAAAGAAAGAAAGAAAGAAAGAAAGGAGGGATTCTGTGTGAATAGGGGGAGGGGGCATTATCACCACGTTCTACCCTCCAGGCTATTGAAGTGCAGTTCCCTTCTGCAGCCTCTTCCTCTCCCTTGCTCCCATTTCTAACTCAAGGATTTTGTGAAATGCATCTCATCCAAGAAATGAAGCCGATATTCCGATGTGTTCCTTGGGGGAAAAGGGGCACAACATGACTGACTGACTCACCAAGGGCAGATGAACCACGAAGGGGCCTTCGTCGTGGATTTGCAGAGGAAAATGGATAATATGATGTTCCAGTTTTTCCTGAGAAAGCCAGGGCTCCTGGGCTTCCAACACTAACTTCAGACCGAAGCAGACTTGTCTGTAAATAAAACAAGTAATACCTGACTCTATTTATATAATGGTGGGAGGTGATTATCACCGTCAATTGGAAACCTAGCTGTGCAGGTTGGCAGAGTTTGCCCATCTTAAGACAAAGAAAAAAATCCTTATCAAAATTCAGAAGACTTTTTGGAAAACAAAGCACTTAATGCAAGGCACTAATCTGTAAACTATGTTTTGTAACTCATGATGGCTGTTCACAGAATAATAAAGCATATTATGATTTAATGTGCTCTGTATTAGGCCAGTTTTAGATAACTTTCTAGTTTTCTAACAATAAGGAAGGGACTGGTGGCGCAAAGGTTAGAATGCAGACTTATTGCAGGCTGACTCTGCCGACTGCCAGCAGTTTGATCTTGACCAATTCAAGGTTGACTCAACCTTCCATCCTTCCGAGGCCAGTAAAACGAGGACCCAGATTATTGGGGTCAAGATGCTAACTCTAAAAATCAGTGCTGTAAAACACTGTGGAACAGTATATAAGTTTAATTGCTATTGCTAAAAAGGACTTTACTCAAAGAAATAAGGTTTCTTTTCTACTCCTGCTGATTGCTGAACCCCCCCGCCCCACCAAGTTTATATGAATTACTACTGGTTGCCAAATTAAAAATCAATATAAATGTAATTAACTCATATTGCTTTTACTGTGTTGCAAAAAATAAAAGCAATATTAAGATCAATTCCACCCGGAGGTTATACATTCAGACAGAATACACTCCTTCTAAGAGTAATACTGATACCAGTGAAGAAGCCCGGTGTTATCAAGATCTCACTTCCTCTTGATCACTCGTAATTGTCTCAGCTCTCCCCATGAAGTTTGCTTCAGTGGCGTGTTGTGCAAACTAATGGAAGTCCTCCAGCCAACTGAAACCTCGTTTTCTATACTTACAACCAAATCTTTGGGGGCGGGGGGCGGGGGAAAGGGTCCCCTTCAAAAGTTAAAAGGAGGTATTTCGCATATGCTGCTCTTCATTCCAAAGCATTTCTTTCAAACGCTATTTCCAGCCTAGTTACCGGATGCTCCTCACAGGCTCACTTGTCTCCAAGGCCTTCCGCCCTCTTCCATGAAGCTGGGGTAGTGGGGCATGGTCAGAAGGTTGAGGATGGTCTTCGAAGGCAAAGCCTGAGTCCAGGGTTAAGTTCTATCTTTTGCTTCCTCCTTAGTTTTCCAAGCAAGGCTCACTCTTTTTCTACCCCTCCTCAGGAGCTTCTCCTCCTTTGCTCAAGAATTTCTGATCTTTCCCAATGATCTCTAGAGCAGAAATTCTCCGATGAACCCTCTCACCACCCTCTCCAAAGAGGACACAAAATCGCACTGGTTTGAGTTCTCCTCAGAGAAGATGACTTTACTGCTCAGTCACACGCAGATTAGCACAAACACCTTCATTCTCCATGCTGCTTGAAATTTCCCTCCATGTTTCCTGACAGGTTCCCATGCAACCCCTGTTCAAGAGATTACTGAGTTTGGGATTTTGTTTTATAGGAAAAAAAATTGAAGAGACTGCGGTCTGGAACAAAATATAGCAGCTTCTTAATAGACTAAATTATGCAATCAATGGCAACTAAATAGTGAAATGCTGACATTTGCTGATACTTCTTCGTTTTATTTCTTTGAAAGTTGGGTAAAAAGAAGCCTAATAATCTTTGAGTAAAAACATATACCATAATATTGGCGATTTCTGATTCCTCTGCCTCGAAAGCAGATACAGCTACTGAGGAAAAGTAGTTTGCCTGTGAACGGGGAGATTCAGATTCTGGTTTTTTCCTCCAGAGCAACCTTCTCCACAAAATTATATTTGTGAGAAAAAGTAGGAGTGCCATGTACACTGTCTGGAGCTTCTGGAGGAAGGATAAAGCAGAAATCTAATAAATAATACAGGAAACTTTGTTCTGCCACAACGTCAACAGCCTTGAAATATAAAGTGTTAATATATAACTACTGTAGTGTAAAAGTGTGAGAGTGTATGTGTGTGTATAATTTGTATCAAGAATTTCAAAGAGAAAAAAAAAAAAAAAACTAATGGCAACTCTTTAAATGGCAGATCTACCTGACAGCCTGAGAGCCGGGCATCTCGACCAAACATTGGAAACTGACTCCTCTCAGAGGCTTTTCCTAGAAAGCAAACAGACTTAAAAATGAATGTCCATTATAGACATACTGAGAACTTCCTAATGACAGCATTTTACATTTTAAAAGGGAATATAAATAAAAACCAGCACAATGTTTCTTTTAACAAAAGAAGTAAATAATTTGGAGGAAGACAAAAGACTTAAGAATACTTCCACTCTTTGACAACCTTGATAGCATACAAAGCACAACATGCTGATACTTCTCAGGGTCTTTTCCTGTGAGAATCAAATTCCATTTGCCTGTTGCCCCCCTCCCCCACTACATATTCAAAATGGACTGTGATTACTGTATGTATGTGTGTGTATACACACACACACGTTTTCTTTTGAGAGCAGACATCAGAATTTCATTTTTCATGTGTGCCAGTGTGTACACACAAAGTGGTAATGAAGGTTATCTTATCTACCTCACACTTTATCATGCCATCACCTTCTAAAATAATAAATAAACGTGTGCATTTCTCCCCTAAAGGTACAGGGTTGGGTCTCGGTCTCATAACCCTGCGTCCTTTGCAACACACCATCCAAATGTCTCCTGATGAGGTTCATCAAACACATTTTGTTAGCAAGGCAGTCACGCTGCGAAACTGCAAATTGAGGACCCCTCAATTTCTATCACGGGTTTTGGATGCAACTAACCCAATTTCTAGCTCGACTTTCCTCATAAGAATAAATTCATATCCATATTCAAAAACAAAACCAGTAACAGTTTCCCAATCAAGCGCTCCAAAAACTGCTAGACACTAACCAAGGAAAATAATACCCAGCAGGCCCTTTCCCCCCCCCCAAGCAATATTAATCCTGCTGTTCATATTAACTGGTCTGAGCATTTTCTGTCCCATAAATCAAAAGCCCCGCACCAACTGATAAACAACCCTTAAGTTATGTCATATTTTAGGCAGGGGTTAAAATAACATTTTCGCACAATAGTAAAATACTAATATTGGGAAAATAACTGTGAGGCAGCAGGAAAATTTTAAATCTGCCTTATTGAAATCCTGTGGGGGGACTATGGATCCCTTTAAGAGCACCCCAGAGAGCCCCTGGCTTTCAAAAATCTCCACTCAGGGCCAGCGGTCAGCCTTTCTACCCTGGCTGCTAGCCTACAATATAGCCCCACGGGACAGGGCTGTTGCTTTCTTTGTTGGACTTTGAAAATAGGCAGGCTAGAAACTATAAAGGCTAAAATATTTTAATCAATTCTTATTTTTTATACTTAAATTTAAAATTTTAAAAATGGTGATAAAAATACATTAACCTGTGTATTTTAAGCAAGTTTAACTTGGGTGTGTATATGAGAATTCATTTCATGCCCAGCAGCTACGGAGAAGCAGGGCATGCAAAACTGACCATTTGGGAAGGTTGATGGCTTACTTATGCCAGCAATTTTCTTACTGCAGGGAGCATGGAGATGCTTGCTCCATTAATGAAAAACTATGATTCAGAATTTTTTTTAACAGGTACAGCCTCTTTCAAGTCAAGCTACATTCCCTGCTGTCCACAAACTCTGCTCGGTAGTTACTTTGGAAGGAGTTTGGCACCCAAGCCCCACCAGGGCCTAGTTCTGCCTTTTTCAAAGTTAACCGAGGTTCTAGATCTGCCATCAATTAAAGAAAAATCCATAGCACAAGTGAAAATATCATTAACTGTGTATTCATTAAAAATAAGGCTCAAGGCCCTAATAATGAAAGACAACACTGATAAAGCAAATCTATTTAGATCACTAAAAATCAATCAGTTAGAAAAACACCTGCATAATTACAATCAGACTATTAGGCATCCTGGTGGCATCTCAGAGAAGCAACTCTGGCAAAGCCAAGTAGCTTATTTGGTGGTGAGGTCACCACTCTATTCCTCCCAACTGCCTTCTGCCAAATACTATGCAAAGGAGCACTGAATTAGTCTTGCTGTGAATGAACAACTGGAAACACTACAAAATCTTTTGCTAAACAGAAACACCCTGCCAACAAAAGAGCGTATAGTCAAGGCTATGGTTTTCCCAGTTGCAATGTATGGCTGTGAAAGTTGGACCATAAGGAAGGCTGAGCGTCAAAGAATTGAGGCTTTTGAACTCTGGTGCTGGAGAAGACTCTTGCAAGTCTCTTGGACTGCAAGGCGATCAAACCGGTCAGTCCTGGAGGACATCAACCCTGACTGTTCTTTGGAAGGCCAGATCCTGAAGATGAAACTGAAATACTATGGCCACCTCATGAGAAGGAAGGACTCCCTGGAGAAGAGCCTAATGCTGGAAGCGATGGAAGGCAAAAGAAGAAGGAAGGGACGACAGAGAATGAGGTAGCTGGATGGAGTCCCTGAAGCAGTCGGTGCGAGCTTAAATGGACTCCAGGGGATGGTGGAGGACAGGAAGGCCTGGAGGAAAGTTGTCCATGGGGTCGCAATGGGTCAGAGATGACTTCACAACTAACAACAACAACAAACTACTGTACAGTTGTTTCAAAGATTGTTATCTCTTTAAGGCTGCAGCTCTCTCCCTTTTGATACTCCCTGTGTGGCCTGGATTTCAATGCCAGTAAAATTTGTAATCCAAAATCTTTCATGGGGAGAAGGTTGCCTGCAAGAAATGTCATATCAGGTGGGATATGACAATTCCCCTGGGGGTGGTGGTGGTGGTTTTGGATCGTTACCTCTGGACCTGTTTGATTGCAAATTTGTCCACCTTTTGAAGTAGGAGGCATAACTTTGATCGTGTGACAGGATATTCTAGGAGTTGAAATCCACCTTTCTGGAAGGTGCTTTGGTCGAGAAAGGGTTGTGTAAATCCTTAGATAGGCTCAACATAGTTTTTGACACAGCCTTCCTCAAAGCCCTCACCAAAGGAGAGCAATCAGAAAACCTGTAATAGCATGTGGGGAAGACCTTGGAGAAAAGAGCCAAGAAATGCTCTCTAGGGAACCACCAGATAAGGGATACCATAGCCCATACTGTAGCTGCATAGTGGGCAGAGCAAGTTGCTTAGAAGGGACCCTTCATAATTTCTTAGACTCTAAAGGGTTAGGGTTAGGACAATTGCACTTTCAGACTTGCAAGATTCCGTAGCTTTGCAATAAAGCAGAATTAGGACATCTGGTTATGTCTCCTGTCTTCTCTACCTAGTAAGGCTGACAAACTCCCAATGTTGTAGGTCACCAGTTGTGGGTCAATTCTGTTCCACTGCAGTCCTCTATATTCCAATACAATCATGTTGAAGAGAAGATGATTATCTCTGATTTCCCCCTTTCCTGCAGGTTTGAAGTTTTCCTGCTCTTTAAATGCACAGAAAATTGACAGCCCAGAGGTTCGAGACCCCGGCACCATAAGATGGGGTGAACTCCCATTACTTGCCTCAGCTCCCGTCCTCCTAGCAGTTTGAAAGTATGCAAATGCGAGTAGATAAATAGGTACCCCTTTGGTGGGAAGGTAACAGCGTTTCACGCACCTCAAGATACAATCATGCTGGCCATTTGACCACAGAAATATCTTCAGACAATGCTGACTACCTCGGCTAAGAAATAAAGATGAACACTGTCTCCTAGAGCTGGACACAACTGGACGGGTCAAACCTTTATCTTTAAATGCATAGATGTTGTGTAGTCCATAATTCCTTGTCACTTTAGTGTTCTTTGCACAGCTCACAACTGAGAAAGGCAGCCCATCCCTCTAAAGTCCCAGCCCTTCTCTACTACAGGAAAAAAACAAACTGGAACAGCTCCGGTCTATTATAACTTCTCATCTGCAGTAAGCCACCAGTGACATGGAGATTATACACATATATATTTTCCCTTATCCATGCAGCTTGCAAGGAAAGTCTACAGAGAACCGCGGCTATTATTTGTAGAGTGTGCAAGGAAACCTTCGCCACATTAAATCCTAACATATTAACAATGAAGCAATAGGGGATTATGGAGAAATCCCTCCCCCCCATTCTTTTCACTGCCAATTTTGGTTGTGGGATTATCTGGCTGATTCTAATCGGTCTCCTGTTTCTCGGAAGGGCAGTTAGCAATCTGCGCAGTCCTGTCCGCATCCAGAATCTTCCTAACAAGCTTGCCTTAGATTGTAGCGCGCGTTTTCCCCGATGAGCTGTATTTTTCCTTCCATAATTAGGGAAAGAGCCAGAATGCATGGGGTTTCCAATTTAGGTAGGCACCTGAGGTGGGGAATAACCGTTAGGGACATACGGAATTTATTCTTAGAATGGAAAGCTTGCAATTCAGGTTGTCCATTTCTCCAGTCTGTGTCTACATACTAAAAATAAGCAATTAACCTGAATCTGATGAGAGAAAAAAATAGAAACTCATTACACCTGGAGAGTGCCATTAAACAAGATGCTACGATACAAATGAAAGGGGGGAAAAAAGAGAAAAGAACAGCTTTATCAGACAAGGAACCTCTAGACTGGTCTTTTCTCCCACAGGACCAGCAAGTTGCTTCTGGCGAAACCACAGCCAGATGTTGATTTTTGATTTCCGCATCTTTCTTTTGCGGAAGTTGTTTTTTATTCAGCAGGAATTGGGTATTCTACTTTAATGGAAAGAAGGAAAAGGACTGGAATGACACTGTTCCAGTATCTAAGGGGCTGCCACAAGGAAGAAGGGATCAGCCTATTCTCCAAAGCACCTGAAATCAGGACAAGAAGCAACGGATGGAAATTAATCAAGGAGAGAAGCAACCTAGAACTAAGGAGACATTTCTTGACAGTGAGATCAATTAATCAGTGGAACGACTCACCTCCAGAAGTTGTGACTGCTCCAACACTGGAGGTTTTTAAGAAGAGACTGGATAGCCACTTGTCTGAAGTGGTGTAGGGTTTCCTGCCTAAGCAGGGGGCTGGACTAGGAGACCTCCAAGGTCCCTTCCAATTCAGTTTCATAAAAATAGATGTTAAGCTAACCGATATCCTGGACACCTTCTGGATTCCACACATCCCCTCCCGCAGTGGGTGTTGTTCTGAGCAATTTTCACTCCTCATTTAGAAACTGAAACTTTGATTTTTTTAAATTAATTCTCTCTCTTTCTCTCTCTCTCCCCCCCCTCCTCTGATCAGAATCCAAAGCTGGTAAAGGAATGAGGAGTAAAAAAAAGGAGGGGAGGAGGAAAGGAGGTAGATAAAGGGAAGATGAGATTTATTCTTTTTTAATCCTGCCTTTATAAATTTTATAAACAAATCAAGGTGGCGAACATGCCTCACACTCCTTTCTCCTCCTATTTTCCCCACAACAACCATCACCCTGTGAGGTGGGGATGGACTGAGAGAGAGAGAGACGGACTGGGTCAAAGTCACCCAACCAGCTTTCATGCCTAAGGCCGGACTAGAACTCACCATCTCCTGGCGATTGGCCCAAAATCACCCAAATGGATTTGGACTAGAGCTCCCAGCTTCTAGCCTGGTGTCTTAACCACTAGACCAAGCTGCCTCTCAGAAATAAATGGACAAAAGATGGTGGCAAAGGTAAGACTAGTTAGGAAAAAGATATCATGACATGGGGCAATGAGGACCGAAAGGAATGGTCTATCGCCAAGATGGTGGTCAGTCAATTTTTTTCCTCGTCGTTTAATGACCCTGTAATGTGTAATCCCTGGCGGGGTGGAGTCGGGGCAACTGAATGGAGCTGAGTGTTTAGTGGCCGGATGCCCTTCCTGTCGCCAATGTGGAGTTTTTGCAGCAAATACATTCTCATTGTGCCCAAAGAGAGAAATATCAACCTCTACCTAGGATTGAACTCACAGCCTCCTGATTGTGAGGCGAGAGCTCCACTTCTAGTCCACCGCACCACTCATGGTGTGGTCGATCAATGCCCCTCCTATTTTTATGTGTTGTATATAAATGGGAGGAGCTTAGGTCACATCATGATGGCTGCCACCTTGACTTTTTGGACCCCATCTTTCAGATACCCCTTGATTGGAGGACACCTATCACTGCGTGGAAATAACATGCCATTTGAAGGTGGTAGCAAGTCAAATAACGTCAGGATTCATTCCTTACACTATATGGTTTTCCAATCTTGATAACTAGGCCACTGAACAAGGCAGCTACCGAATTATTTTGTGCTTATTTGCACACTCACACCCACAATTTAATTGTAATATTACTCTTATTTTTCTCTTTGGTTACCTTTGAAAGGTAGATTTTTTAATACAAGGGATGTTTTAATCTGAGAATTGGCATGATAACCTTCCCCTGTGAGTTATATCTTTCAGTTCGGGTTGTTTTATTATCTCTAGCTCTGCCTACCCCCAATTCACTTAAGCTCTTACATTGATTGGTGCACTCTGGAAATAGATCTCCTAATACCTGGACGTTAATGCACTACCTCACATAAAAAATTATCTCTTGTCCATGACATGTCTGATCTATGCGTCGGCAATGTGCTAAGCAAACAGAGATAGGTCCTGTTATTGTTCATGGAAAGCAAGGAGCTGAGATTTCGCGCTGCAGAAGTCAGAGAAATAGCTGAACGTTCAGGTGCCTTTTGGATTTAAGATATTTGGATGGAAGAGATCAGGAAGATTTTTCTCCAGAAGAAGAAGTGACTTTGCCGTCAGATGATCCCCAAGAACAAGAGCCGCCATGGATATTGGTTTTGTGGTCCTTGAGGGCATCCTAGCCATGGCCATCATCACAATCAACCTGCTCGTGTGTGTCACCATCTACCTGCACAAGGAACTGAGATGTATCACCAACTACCTGATTGTCTCCTTGGCGGTGGCTGACCTTGGCGTGGGCGCTCTAGCCATCCCCTTCTCCATGGTGCTCAGCATGGAGTACACCTTGTATTTCTACGTCTGTCTCTTCCTCACTTGCTTCCCACTGGTCACCACGCAGTTCTCCATCCTCCTCTTGTTGGTGATAGCCATCCATACTCACCTGAAGATCAAGCTACCCAACAGGCAAGTCATGTTCTTGGATCGGGATCCCATGTGTGAAGCTTGAATGTGTGCGTGAGAGAGATTATCCATAGTCGCAGCCATCTGGATGGTACCCAGAGGTTCTGCAGATGCCAGTGGGACATGTTTCAATCAATCAATCAATCAATCAATCAATCAATCAATCAGGATAGAGCTGGAAGGGATGTTGGAGGTCTTCTAGTCCAACCCCCTGCTCAAGCAAGAGACCTCATACCATTCCAGACCAGTGGCTGTCCCGTCTCTTTTTGAAAACCTCCAGTGATGGGGCACCCATAACTTCTGTTGTTTGTCCTTCATCACTGATGGGTTTAGATGGATGAATCACTGATTCAGTGGAAGCTTATTCATTGGCCAGCTGAAGATCTGGAATTTGAAGACTTCCAAAATCTAAAGACAATTCTCTTCTCCACATTGGACCACATTGTCTGCCTTTGCTGCTCCAGAAGCCGGTTTTCTTATTGATTAAATTGAGATTTTAAATGAGGATCTCCACAGGTAATCACGCACAGCAAAATAAAGTTTTTCTCTTGACATTCATTCCATATTTAGGAGAAGGATGTGCCTATCAGACACACAACTGGGTTCCAAATTTTTGTCTCCATCAGAAGCGTATCTGTTGTCTTTATGGCTACATAAACTCTAAAGGATGAAAAAGTGGATATTAAGAACCACAATGAGGACAATTCAAGAATCAGCATCATTGTACTTTCTGCCCTCAGTATGGTTTTGATTGACAGACTCACCATCATTTTAATGTACAGGCTCACCATCCAGAATGCTTTGCCGGATCTGAGGTGTCCAGACTTTGGTTACCTCTTCACTTCATGATAATTAAATCAAAGGATGTCACGTTAAGCAGATGCAACGTTTCAATGATAGGCGAGAAGAAAACTAGATCGAACATATCTACCTTAGCTTCTGATACGATGCAGAAGCTCTACTTCTATGGGCTTATAATGTTTCCTTGAACACCATCATATATCCAGGAAGCAAGAACTGGAAACTCGAGTTGTTGAGATAGCATAAAACAAAGATCAGCCAAACCTCATACAGCATCACATGTTTTCCCTTGGTTAGCATTCATAAGCACCTTAGATAATTCGAGCATCATAAATAAGGCACCATCAGTTACATATTCTTCTGTATTCATCTTTTTATATTCATAAATAGATAGTAAATATATCCTTCAACCTAAACTGGAATTCCATTATCTGGAAAATAGTGGTAAAATGATCAGCTTATCACTTCAAATGCATTAGTCCAAGAAATTAATAGAACAATTACTGAAAAGCAAAGCTATCCTATTTTATTAATGTAGAAGGATTCAGGAAAGCAGAGGTAAGACAGGGAAGGAAGAAACAGATGGCTATGACACCGACTGATGCCAATTCTCCGTTGTCTTTCCTTTCCCAATGTCCTCTTTTTTTAAAGACCAGAACTTGCACACAACTATATAACTGCAAGTACAGTTGTACCCAAGTTGTGCAAAGCAACGGGTGTACCAATCCACCCAATTTCAGGGCAGACTTGAGCTTCAAGATGAGCAAGATCTGATTCAAAGGCAAAACATTTTTAATCCGTCCCTTTGGGCCATAAACTACACCAGAGAAGCATTAAAATGTCTGCGCCTGTTTCGTCTGGGTGCTGGGTGGCAGAATGAGATGTCAAGACCTGGGATAATGGACTTCTTAAGAACCTTGCCAAGATCCAACTCAATCATTTTAAGTGGTTCTTCACAACAGATTGTTGGTATATTCCCACGGCACCTCTTTACCAAGGATGACAAAAAGAACTATTTAGCAAACAGCCAGTAAGGAAATAGTCCTGAATGAAATGAAGATGGTGCCGTCCAACTTAAAGAGTAAACATTTCTGCTATTTGTTGATCTGGGCTATTAAACTTGTCAGAATGGCTGACTTGTGTTGATACTAATTATATATTATATTGCATCACTGAGCTGCTCAAAAATGTGTTCATATACAGAAAGAAAGCCGAACCAAAGTTTGAGACGCCAGAAAGTTAACCAAGTTCATTGAATCTCTCCTTCTGAGGTCCCCAAAGCAATTTGGTGCCTGAATCAATTTGAGGATTGAGTTTGAAGATAGCTCCAGATGATTTATGAACAAACAAACAAACAAACATGGTAATCCAATATTTACAGTTTTACATCCCTGGGTTGTTAGAACTGGTTCATTTACACTTGTTCTATAATGCATATTGTTTAAGCAGTTTAAGCTGATCGTTAAGGCAGTCCCTGATCTTATTGTAATTGCAGCATCTCTTCAAGAGTCTTTGCTGAGGTTTGTAAATACTGACTCGTTGACATATTTCATGTCCTAATTTGATTTGCTAGTTTGTTTTCAACTCAATGCAATATGATTACCCAGTCTTCATGCCTCAGTGACAGATGCAATTCTGGTTTCATGGGAATGAAGACGATCTCGGGCAGGTTCACATTACACGTTAAACTGTAATATGACTCGTTGGGAGGGGCATTGGCGTGTGTGTGTGTGTGTGTGTGTGTGTGTGATGTGCCAGCTCAGCTACTTATATTTTATTTAGCAAATTTGGCTTAGTGGGAAACAAACATTGCCAACTGGCTCATTGCATTTAACAGAATAACAGAATAAAGAAAGTTGGAAAGAACCTTGGAGGTCATCTAGTCCAATCCTCTGCTCAAACAGGAGACCTTATACCGATGGCTGCCCAATCTCTTCTTAAAAACCTCCAGGGATGAAGCACCCACAACTTCTGAAGGCAACTTCTGTTCCACTGGCTGATTGTTCTCATTGTCAGGAAATTTCTCTTTAGTTCTAGTTTGGTTTCTTCTGGGTTATTTTCCATCCATTGTTTCTCCTCCTGCCTTCTGGTGCTTTGGAGAACATTTTGACCTCCTCTTCTTTGTGGCAGCCCCTCAAAGACTGGAAGGCTGCGCTCATTGTCGGCCCTTTGCAGTCCAGCTGGGATTGCGCATTGAGATAGGATAATGCCATCTACGTTCGTAACGTCTTAAAATACTTAAGATTTGCCTCACATTTTTCTAGAGAGGAAGAGAAAAGAGAAATAGACAATTTTCTCGTCCTTTTTTAAAAAATGCCCGAATTAAGGGAAAGCCAATCATTTTCATTGCTGCACTCTGACAGAAAATAGTCCAACATTCATTTAATCTTTATGCTGTTAATAAATTTTCCTGAAGCTACATTTGCTGTAATTACAATTCTGATTATACTGAATATTTCCATAGTTTTGATGGCTTTGTAAATCATAACCGGCTGTTTCTGTTCTGCTGAATGACATCTTCACTTGTTAATTTAGTTGCACTGTATAAAATGACTAAACGACAATATAATTAACATTTATGTGGAGAAATCCAGTGGGTAGTAAATAACTGTGGAGTGTACGAATAGCCAGTTTATGCTGCCTTCCTCCTTGTTAGAGCAAAACCCTTTTTTGCAGCAACCTAGAACGACAAAGCTGTTCCTCAGCTTAAGCCATGCGCCGTTTAATAATAAATTGATATGAAATAGGAACTAAGAACATACAAAGCAGGTCCAAATTGGGTGGAGTTTGTGCGATGACTGAAGGACAGAGCAAAATACAGGCAGTTCTTGACTTACAACCACAATTGCGCCCAATATTTCTGTTGTTAAGTGAAACATTTGTTAAGTAAGTTTTGCCCCATTTTATGACCAGTCTTGCCACAGTTATTAAGTGAATCACTATAGTTTTAAAGTAGTCACACGGTTGTTAAGTGAATCCGACTTCCCCATTGACTTTGGTTGCCAGAAGGTCGCAAAAGGGGGAATCACGCAACCGCAGGACTCTGCAACCGTCATAAAGATGAACCGGTTGTTAAGCACCCAAATGTAAGTCACGTGGCCATATGTGGCAGCGGCCATGAAAAATGCTCATAAGTCACTTTTTTCAGTGGTATTATTACTTTGAACGGTCAATAAATGAACTGTTGTAAGCTGAGGACTACCTGGTATAGTGTCCATTTTTAACATAAACAGGGATGATCCAGCAAAGACTTTCTGGTGTGCAGAGAGGAAACATGGCGGATGCTTAAATAACACATTTCTTTTTTTAAAAAAAGAATAGAATCAAAACCAGCTCAAATCAACCCATGGAAGAGAAGTTGCCTTCAGACGTTGTGGGAGCTTCATCCCTGGAGGCTTTCAAGAAGAGACTGGAAGAGAAGTTGCCTTCATCCCTGGAGGCTTTCAAGAAGAGACTGGACGGCCATCGGTCAGAAATGGGGCAGGGTCTCCTGCTTGGACTAGAAGACCTCCAAGGTGCCTTCCAACTCTGCTAATCTGTTATTCTCTTAATCTATCGTCACCATAGCATACAAATCGCTCTAAAACACCTTGAGTAAATCAAAGTATCTAGCAGTCCCTGAAGGAAAAGGAAAGCCAGGACTCATCTACAACAGTGTGAGGACTGTGAGAGCCACAACGTAGGACAAACAGGCAGAAGACCAGCACAACGTATGTGTCCATGAACACCAACTAGCCACTGGAAGACATGATGAAGACCCCTTGATTAGACAACCCAACACACGGATAGACTTCAGCGCAGTTTCGACTGGGAAGCTCTAAGGCATCCTAGATCAAGCTAATTCCAAAAAACCCTAGAGAATTCATGGAAGCCTGGGATTGAGATAAATCAGCCCTCAACAGGCACATAGAGATGAACAGCAACTACATACCATCCAAAAGAGGCAATTATAAAGCTAAAAAGGAAACAAGAAAGACCCAAGCAGCTCATCAACAGCAATCAATACCCAGGTAATCAGATATTCACACTAAAATTAATACCAGACCAACAATCCAGCAGTAAACAATGAATTGCCAACTTGGAGAAACAAGCTAGCAGTAAAGAATAGGCTAATTAAGGAATCACTAAAAATACCCCCACCGTAAGGC
This sequence comes from Pseudoxyrhopus heterurus, assembly GCA_032468235.1. Taxonomy (NCBI): domain Eukaryota; kingdom Metazoa; phylum Chordata; class Lepidosauria; order Squamata; genus Pseudoxyrhopus; species Pseudoxyrhopus heterurus. The sequence goes on from JANHJO010009822.1 coordinate 14,408, forward strand.
ACTAGTATATAAACAGAGGGCAAACCCCACTCTTTTCTCACACTGATTATGTTACCTGGTTGGGTAATAAAACATCTGCAAGAAAACAACCCACCTCAGAGAACGCAAAGGATATAATAATTCTAGGCAGCTCACAATAACGTGCCACAATGACGCCACTAGGGCTAGTCTGAGTGCCACAACATCATGATGTCATGCCCTGTGCCAGAAATGCATCAAATCTCTTGGCACCTGTCATTCTTCCTTTGCCTTCCGCCCACAAATACAGTAGCTATTTTCACTACATAGACGGGAGCTTGGCTTCATTCGTCTTCTGACATTCCAGCCTTGGGATGGAAGGGAAACGATACCTTGGCAGATGCTCAGCCCTCCAGGCCACGGTTGCCCCAAAGGTGCTTTTTCAAGAGGGAACTGGACTTTCTGGTTTTCTTTGAAGACGTTTCGCTTCTCATCCAAGAAGCTTCTTCAGCTCTCATTTCGTATCAAAAAATACCTTGACAGCTTTACAACTCCCCGTTGGTAGCCCCCACACAGGAACCAGGTGAGAAATTGAAAAAAAAGTAGGACTTTCTTTCTTTCTTTCTTTCTTTCTTTCTTTCTTTCTTTCTTTCTTTCTTTCTTTCTTTCTTTCTTTCTTTCT
>JANHJO010009827.1:9972-20890 GCA_032468235.1 Pseudoxyrhopus heterurus
TAAGCCGAGGGTGGTTTTTTCAGCCCTTTTTGAGGGCTGAAAAACTAGGCTTATACTCGAGTATATACAGTATATGTGTTTTTATAGGCTAAAGATCCATTTCTGGCAATTTTTTGTGGGAAAGTCTGCTACCTGAATTTCTGAAGTACAGTATAGCTAGATAATATAATATTAGACAAAAATGAGTCATTATAAAGCAACTTTATGTTTTACTATTAAAATGAAAAAAATGAGACTGAAAGTTTATTAATTTTTCTTTCAAGGTATTATATAAATGAACAAGGTATTATTTATTTTATTTATTTATTTATTTTTGTTGCATTTATATGCCGCCCAACTCTGATTCTGTTTTGCTGGAAACTGAAAATTAGATACTTGTTCCAGTATAAGGCTACAAAAAATAATTTCAAGTATGCTCAGAATAAGTGGGTTAATGGAAGTATGGGTCTTGAAGGGGACAACATTATGTATTCCGTATGAATGTAAAAATTATTCTCTTCATTTAATATTTAAGAAATATTGGTGTTATGGCCAAATCATTGAAAAGTCATGGATATGTGAAAAAATAAATCCACTGGATTAGGTGCAGATCTGGCTTCCAGACAGGTTTCTTATGTTTGTGTAAGTTTGTGATCATAATTAAAATATGATCTAAAAGTCTAAAACAGTTTAGAAACAACGTCATCTAATTGTTTATCTCAACATTCTTACACAAAATTAGAAAAGATTCAGAACAAAAATTCTGAACTATAGCATAAAAGGGTCTGGGCTTTTCAGTTAAGAAGACGAATTGAAATTGTTTACCTTGATATTATACAGTACAATTTCATATTATGTATAATGGGTAAAGGAATGCTAAATGGGATTTGTTACATTTCTGTTCCTTCTCTCTGTTCTTCCAGAAGCTATAGGGGTTTTTTTCTCACACAAAACCCTTTGATGTGATTTTAGCTAAGAGATCCTACTGGCTTATTGAGGAATTGCAAACATTTGAATTCAGGTGTCTCTTAGTACAGTATAACATCTTGCAAGGAGCTTTCCAAATGATTGGCAGTTGCATTTAAGAAGATAAAAGGCACTGCTTCACCTACCCTGATATTTATTGAAAATTTGGAATTTGTTTTCATGAGATACAATGTTGCTGGCTTGTTTAGAAGGGAACTGGTAGATTCTTAGATTGTAAATTTAGTGACAGATGTGATACTTAAATTGGATTTCAAGGAGTTGGTCGCTTAATAGAAATGGGGGACCAAAAAACAGGGCCCTATGCATTTGAGAAAAAATGTTTGTAAAGATGCTCAGTTAACGGCCAGAATGTTATTCATCTGGTGACAATCTGGTTATTTGGAAATGTATCCCACTGATTTCAATGGCACTTGCTCCCAGAAAGAAGCCTGATCCATATGGCATAATATGATTTGTTTTGGTGTTGATTTAGCTTACTTATTTCATTCTATTTATATGGCTGATATCTGGCCAGCTAGCAAAGCTTAAAACACCAGTGCAATAACTACTTTATTAGGGAAAAAAAGTAAAAAGTATAAAATGGCAACGAAGAACAGGCCATACTACAATAGATTAACAAGACTTTACAGACCTAATTATTCTGATTTCCATGTCTGGGAAAACAGCCAGGTCTTAAAAGCTTTCCAAAAAGCCAGCATGATTGGGGCTATCTGAATCTTGAATGATCAAGCTGTCTGAAGGGCAGGTGATACGACAGAAAAAGTCAGTTTCCTGGACTGGGTTGTGGGGGGAAGGGGGGAGAGAAGGCAGGAGAAGAATTTGCTAAACATTGTTTTTCATCCTGACAGAAATTTCCTGACAGTGAGAACAATTAACTAGCTTTCCTCCAGAATTTGTGGGTGCTCCATCACTGGAGATTTTTAAGAAGAGATTGGACAGTTATTTGTCTGAAATAGTATAGGGTCTCCTGCTTAAGCAGGGGATTGGACTAGAAGACCTCCAAGATCCCTTCCAACTCTGTTATTCTTCATTGGGATGAGAATCTTTGTTGGACTGGATTAGAGCAAAAGCACAACTGAACAGGGGAAACCTTTACTTTTACCTTTTTAAACGATGAATATCACTCACAAATCAGTATGCATAGAATACTATATAATCTAAAACCAGGGATGGGTTTCAACCGGTCTAACAACCGGTTCACTTCACGCGCGTCAAATGCACTGCGCGTGTGTATTCCATTCGAAACTATGACAAATACTGACCTTTTCCTGCAGCCGCTCTGCCGAAAAACAGCTGAGGCGCGAATCCGCGCTGCCGCGCCAATCAACTGGGCTTGAAAAGCCGAAAATAAAGGTCAGAATAACGGGTGGGCAGGCGGGAGGGCCCAAATCGTCGCTGACTTGTAAGTGACCGAATCAGTTTGCCCGACCAGAACAACTGGTTCGCCCGAACCGAGCGAACCGGTAGAAACCCATCCCTGTCTAAAACCCAAGTATCTTAAGGGAATCTTCATTCGTTAAATGGGAATTATTTTCGTTCAAGTGTCTGCAGCAGGTCAATCATAACATTTAATTGGGAATAAGTATCCCTGGATGACCCACCAAAGTATACCATCAAATGGCAATGCTATGAAAAATTTATAATGAGTCTAAAGAACTCCCACTGTAGTCTGTGATGGAGCTATGCATTTAATTCTTGTGGAAACCAGTTTAGTCTTTTTGCTGTCAAATGTAATCTCCATGAATATTTACATTTTATCAGATTTATATTTCTCTTCAATCATAAATTCTTGGTGGTTCAGTAATAAAAAATAATAAATAGTAAACAGTAAACATAAAAATACTAAAAATATATAAATATGTTACAAACCCAAAATAATATTTAAAGCTATCCAAAAACCCCATTTTCAGTTTTTTCTGGAAGGCACTTAATAAGTTGGGGACTATTGAACCTCCAATGGGAGACCATTTCAGTGAGCCAGCCCCAACATGGAAAAGCAATGCTTCTGGACTTTAATTCCCCTTCCCTCTTGAAAATAGGGACAAATAGGTGCTTCTCCTGGTTCAAAGTTGTTGAGATGACTCTAGTGGGCAAATAATCCAGCAGCAAGTTTTAAAGGGCCTTATAGGTTGAGATCCACTTTAAATTGCATCTGGGAGGTAATAGAAAGCCACTGCAGGACACAGAAAATAGGTGTGACATGTGCCTATTTGTAAGTCCCTGGCCACTGCATTTTGCACCAACTAAAACTTCCAGGTATTCCTTAAAGACAGCCACACCCTGTAATAGTCTAATCAGGTGAAAATGAAAGCATGAATCACTGTACTCAGGTACTTGAGTCCCAAGAAAAGCTACAACTGGCGCACCACCCAAGGTTGGGCAAAGCCCTTTTAGCTGTAGGATCCAGCTACTTATCTAACAGGAGCCAGAGAACTCCTAAGTTCCTCATTTACCTGACAATAAAAGAAATAAATATATTTTGGATTATATTTGAGGGGAAAGATCTTCCTTCAATCCAAATGGCAGGTGATTTCACTCACAGTATCATAATTTGGATCTCCATGGTATCTCTTTTCAAAGAATAAATATTTCTTTCTGCTTAGTCTGTGAAATATACAAATTATTACATGTTTATGCTCTGCTGGAAATTTCTTTGGCATTTTTACAATTCTTTTTTTTATAGAAAAGGAAATTATTTTCTTTTAATGAAAATAAAAAAAACAGGTGAAAATTTAATATGTGGGATGTTGCATTCTTGCATTAAGAATGCGTGAATGCCCTATTTTTCATTGTAGATTTTTTTTTAAGTGACACATCTTTTCTGGCTTCTTTCATTTCACTGAATGTAGTGTAGTGATTAAAATGTTGGGCTATCACTGGAGAGACCAAAGTTTAATTCCACTCTAACCATAAAAGCTTGCTGTGTGATTTTTTTGGCTAGCTGTATTCAACTCAACCTACCTCAAAGGATCGTTGTGGAAGGAAACAGGAGGATGAAGTGATTTTATATATATGATGCTAAATTCTATAATATTAAAGCAAATATAATATAATATAAATATATGTATGTATATATATGTGTGTGTATATATATGTCTGTGTGTGTGTGTATGTATGTATACACACACATACACACATACTACTTTAAGCTCCTGAAGGAAAGGTGAGATGTCTTAATATCTTAAGAGAAGATCCTGTAAAAAATGTCCTTTCATAGGTCTTTTTCAAATTAGAAAGTGTAGCCAATATTAGATGTGCCAAAGTGAGGCTGATTTTATAAGGGAAATAAAATTATCTGCCATTTCATACAAATACTGTGTATTAAGTAAAAGAAAAACAAGTGTTTTTCACCAAAAAATATAACTTTAGGGCAAATTAAGGCTTTTGGCACAGCATTTTTAACACATTGTACTTATGACAACTTGCACATCAATATTTTTGAATACAAGGGAAATAATATATTCTATAGTTCATTACACAATCTATGATGAATAATATAAAATACATGCTAAAATAGTAACATGATATATACTTATTTTAATGTTAATATTTAATTGCTTCTGTAATAAATAAAAATTCATTTAACAGTGTAGTATATTGTCTAAATATTCATTCCAATCTCAACTAAAATTTATGAATGTTAGTGAATGCATATTCTTATTTCTGCAAGTTAACATCATATTTCTTTCAGTATATTTTAAACTGAACATATATTTCTTTCAGTATATTTTAGAGCTTTCATGATTCTCCTGTCCACATAATTTCACAATTTAAGCATGACTATTGGACCCACAAATAAGGTAAAGGTAAAGGTTCCCCTCGCACATACAGTATGTGCTAGTCGTTCCCGAAGAGCCAGCGCTGTCCAAAGATGTCTCCATGGTCATGTGGCCGGCATGACGCACTGAACGCTGTTACCTTCCCACCAAAGGTGGTCCCTATTTTTCTACTTGCATTTTTACATGCTTTCAAACTGCTAGATTGGCAGAATATTGTGGAATTGTATGGACAGGAAAATTGTGAAAGCTCTAAAATATACTGAAAGAAATTAGATGAAGGGTTCATCCCTAATCTGATCTCTGCTCTTTTTAATCCAGGGTTGCTTGTTGAGATTGGCAGCTATGTAAATAGACTGCATCAATTAAAAAATAAATTTATAGTTCCCCATTGAAGGGCATATAAGGTACACTCTTAAATATAGTGGACACAATGAGACTTAATTCTGACAGATGATAGATAAATGGATAAACTTGTTTGTGATGTGATTAGTAAATTCTAAGGGCAATTTAGAGGGAAACATGGGATATTTAATCTCTCTTTTGTAGAATTGGAACCTCATTCAAGAACATTGTGCTTTTGTTTGTTTATTATTTTTATCACTCAGCATATACGGTAGTTATTTATCCCCAGTGTCTAGTTAGATTCAAAAAATCTATGCAGAAGTCTTGTAACCATCCAGTGAATTTCCAATCCCTATGCCATCTTGCAAATTGTTCCTGACAACTTCACTCAGTTTCAAATAAAATTTGACCTGTGACAAAGTGGAAGTCAAAGTTGCCTCAGACTGGTAGAGAACCTGCTTGTTCTTTATGTAGTTACTAACATTTACCATGCTTCATGTAGTGAGAGAAAGAATTAGTTATAAAATCCAATGGACTTGTATAACAAATTTTTCCTCTTTTCTATTTCCAACAACTCCTTAGAGGAGGTCCCAGTCTAAAGCACATATTTCTCCAAAATATCAATGCAGAGCCTGAAGATGAATAAAGGCTCCAGGAGGAATCACACTCCTAACCTCTTCCATATGCAGTAGAAAAGTAAATTACATAACCCTCACTGTCCTATATCAGCTTATAATTTCACTTTACAATAATATCATATGACACTTGCCAAAAATGGCCCTGTACTAGTCACCAAAATCCTTAATCTACAGCCAGATGTAATTATCATAATAATTAGAATTTAGAATTGGGGTATGTTTGAGCCTAATGTTTGCATTTGTTGCCAGAATTAAGCAGTGTTTTCAACAATTGAGGTAGAGAAAAATCATTTTATTATTATTGTTAGGATCATACTTCAGTGCCCACAGAATACCGCAGAATTAGCAGTATATTCCACCCATCCCTATATTACCTAAATATTAATATTACTTTATCGTAGGGATACCAGATACTCCGTTCAGCAAAGATAGAGATGGCCATGTCAAGCGTCCTATGAATGCATTTATGGTATGGGCAAGAATTCATCGGCCAGCCTTAGCCAAAGCTAACCCTGCTGCTAATAATGCCGAGATCAGTGTCCAGCTTGGATTGGAATGGAACAAGCTCACTGAAGAACAAAAGAAACCTTATTATGATGAAGCTCAGAAGATAAAAGAAAAACACAGAGAAGAATTTCCTGGTACTAGAGAGACAATTATTTATACATTTTTAATATCTGATTGCCATTAGGTAATCCATAGGTTCATGCATGGAAAGATGGTGTTTAAATATAATCATTCAGGAAATAGAATCCTGGAAGATGAAAAAAAAAACATAGTATGTTTAAATAATGAGGCAAATTCCTTAGTTTTTTTCTGACTTACCTTATATATCTTCTCCCAAAGACATACAAATGAATGGTGACATTATGCCACCATACATGTAGACCGATCATCTGTATATTAGTATGAGCACTAAGGTTTTCCCATTTTGTCAAGTGAGACATATTTAGGTTATAGAAATATTATTTATTAAACTTGCAGACTCTCAGTGGCTCTGGCAGTCCACAACAATCAAAGAAAGAAAGCCGCAACTTTTCTCTCATCTTGTGAATGTGCATTTCCACTTATTTATGTAAACCTTGTTAATTATTTGAAATTACATCTGGGAAAAAATAGTTTATTCAACAAAAGGCATATGTTAATATTAATTAATCCAATTATATTAACGCTGACAATTTCTGCTGGTGTTCCTGTTTTAAATGTATAAACTCATTGCATGTCTTTGTGTTATTCCCAGTGAAATACAATTCATGTAATATAATAATTTCCAGGATACTGATTTTATATACATATTTAAAAAATAATCTGATGCTAAATTCTGTAATACTAAAGCAAATATAATGAATAATAGAATAAGAAAGGCATTAACTCTATTTAGTATTAGCAGAAATAATAATGTTTTATTTAACAAAGTTGGTATTCTGTCTTGATTGTAAAGTTATGCCACAATCGGGTGATAATATTGATGGCATGAATACCAATTTGGTGTAGTCATTAAAGATACTGAGCATGAGTAATAATCTTGCACAAAGCAACCGGATGACTGGGGCAGTCATTTCCTTTCAGCCCTAAGAAGAAGGTAAAGGCAAACCACTTCTGAAAAATGTTTCCAAGAAAATTGTAAGGGCTTATCCATGTAATCGCCAGGACTCCAAATTGACTCTTATGTTTGTATATAACTCAAACCAAAATCCATGGTAACGAGAGGTATTACAAATAGAAAGAAACAGTATTTCTCTTTCCCTCCCTCCCTTCCTATTCATATTGTACATTCATATTCCTATTCATATTCTTTTGCAAATATGATTTTCTGACTTAACAACAGAGAAGTTTATGTTACTCTTAATAATGCATATCTTCACTAGGTAAGGATTTTCAAAAGAAACTCTATCTTTCAGCTGGCGTACTCTTTAACATTTCTGCAGGTTGGGTTTACCAGCCAAGACCTGGCAAACGGAAGAGGTTTCCATTGACTGTCTCCACTGTATTCTCGGGTACAACTCAAAACATCATAGCTACAAGTCCAATGACGGCCTCTACTGTCTTTACTGGGACTTCTCAGAGTATTATTACTACAAATCCAACTACCATTTATCCTTTCCGATCACCTACCTACTCTGTGGTTATACCCAACGTACAGAACAGCATTGGGCATCCAGTCTGTAAGTTCATTTTCATTGTTTATATGAATTCTTTAAACTGGTTTGAAAGAAGAGTCAAAGAGGCTATCTGTATTAAAATTGAACAGTCCTCTCTCAACAGTGAGGAAGGGATAGGACACAACTTATCTCCTGTTTACAATGCAGCCCTTTCAACAGTCCCAAGTCAATTCCACACTCATTGGCACTCTGATTTAGGTAACTGAGGACCCAGACTAACCGCCAGGTGATTTAATGACCCTCATAGTGGATGATTGCAAACAGTATAAATCCTTTCCATTCCCCACCAGTTAATTAGAACTGAAGAAGCTTCTTGGATGAGAAGTGAAATCTCTTGAAGAAAAATCAAGGAAGTCCAGTTGCCTTTTTGAAAGCACCTTTGGAATAAGAATTTTAATTCCTATAAGCATATTCATAGCATCGTTTGTAGAAATCTTTAAACTAGCAACTAAATATTGCACTTATATCTAGAAGTCTTCAGCAAGTTAAACAAGCTGATAAAATATAACCATACTTTTATAAGCATTTTTTTCAAATTTGTAAATTTGATTCTTATTAAGTAAAATCGCCTTTAAGTGAATCCACATGGTGAGATTTACATAGTATCAAATTTCTTTGCCACCAACCTGGAATAAAACAATCTAATGAACAAATTTCCCAGAACTCCCAAGACAAGAATTGCACTTATTTGTGGAATAAGTATGTTATTTTCAAATGAAACACATATAAGCAATATCTGATAACAACACTCTGGTCTGTTTTCTCACACTTCTATAATAAATGGAACCCAGAAATGTGCTTCTTTTGTAAAGCCTGGTGTCATATTATGGCAGCCGGCTCAAGTGAAACTGATTCTTCCAAATAAGAATCTCAGAAGCTTTCATAGTTAAACGTATTACGATTAAGGGAATAGGGTGACAAGAATTTCTCCAAATACACACTATTTCCAGTTTAGAACTAATTTATCCCCAATGCATTATGATGGAGTGTTTCTTCATTTTTTGTAAGAGTTTTGTTGTACACAGTTGTGGACACAGTTCTTTCTATAAAAGGGAAGTAGCTGTCTCCTAAACCTGTCATTCTCTGAACCAACCTTTACATTGGCATAATATGTATCTGTCATTGTTTTTATCAGAGTGAAAATTAATTCTCAGACATGGACATATCCTCTACACAGTTTTCTTGGCATGAAATGGAAGTGGTTTGCCATTGCTTTCTCTCAATGAATTTTTCAGCTCTCTAATCCAACATACCTTCCAGGCTATAGTCAAATATTAACCAGGATTAATCCTTTATAACTTTATAGATCACATGACTGGGTGTTGCCACTTATTGAGGCTGATTTTCTATAAATGTATAGTATTACCAGTGGCATCTACCATGTATGTATATGTCAAAACTTACAAAATGATGAATCTATTGTAACAAGCAGTATCCATTTTCTTTTGACATGAATCATGCACAATGTGTGCCCACTAGCTTACAGATTTTGATATTCATAGATGCTTCAGAAGATTGGTAAAATGTACTATAGGATGGTCTCTTCATTCCATTGCCAGTTACCATGGCACACTTTCATATCACCACTGTTTTCATTCAGTAAATCCTTAGAAGCAATTTGAAGGCCATATGTAATCATTTTCACTTCCGCCAGTTTAGAAATACTATAAAAAGAAAAGGGCAGTTTCAGCCACAAACTGCTGCACTTCTGCAGTAACAAAAAATATCATTTCCCGTTCCACCCAAGTAGAAAGAAAAAGGGGAAAAAACCAGCTTTTTAAAGAGAAAGGGGGAACTGAAAAATTTATATCAATTTTACTCCTTGGCATATATAATATTGTACTTCCATTTTAAGCCAGAATGCTGTTGGAGTATACTTCGTATTTTCTATGGATAACAACTTTCAGATTCCATCCATGCCTTTTCTGTGTTTTAATACAGAGTTCTCCAACCTTTCTGAGGTTGGCGGCCCAGAGTGGGGGAGAGCAAGGAGGAAAACAGGGAATGGTTTTGTGGGAGTGGCAGGCACACACGCAACCACCCATTGCTCATGTGAGTGGGGCTATGTGCACATGCGCACACATGCAGCAGCCAGCCACTCACACAGATTTTGATATTGGCAGTAACTGATACAAGCATTGAATCTAATCATAAAACAAATCATTTTCACTTTAGAATGTAGATGATTTTTTATCATTTGATTAACTTCAAAGAATTCTTTTAAATGGTGGGTTTTTAAAAAAAAAATTATTTGAAATTACAAAATAGCACTTAAATCAAGAAAAGACCAGCTAAGACTCACATGCAGTCAACCGATTTGTTTCTTTTTTGTTCCCAAACCCCACCTGCAATTGTACTATTAAAATTCAGCAATAAAATAACATTTCCTCTTCCTTTAAAGGAAACTGGCTCAAAACTAATTGTGTGAAACTTCTACTAACTTAAACATACTTATTTTTGTGTAAAAATAAAACTCCTCAAAACACAAACTCCAAAAGTTCAGCTCTTCTGTGCTAAAAAAATTGCCCACCCTCACTAGAATGCAGTCCAAAATGAGGGTTATTTAAAGTATAAAATAGAGATATAAAATAGCATTTATTGCAGATGTTATAAAAATGTGAGATGAACTGTTAAATTCACCTGTTTGAATCATCCTCAGTATTGAAACCACATTTTTTTCTATCCTTCTTGAAAAAGTTAATTTTCTCCAAAAAGGAAAAGAGCTAATAAATTGACATCCTGAAGAATACTACTATTGTGATGATCCACAATAAACTATATTTGGAAGCAGCATTCATCATGCTAGAGTTGACAAAGAAAAATAAGAACAAATGTGGGAACATAATCTCCTATAAACAATTATTATTTCACCCAAATGAAATAATGTAATATATATATATATATATCGTAAAAATAAAAGAGAAGTGTGGTTGTGTAAGTATGTGTGTATGTGTTCTATAAGCTCCTACACGGAGGAACCAATCTCGGTGAAACTTGGCACATACACAGTTTAGCGTTGTAAGATCAGCAC
>JANHJO010009831.1:52104-67446 GCA_032468235.1 Pseudoxyrhopus heterurus
AAGGAAGGAAGGAAGGAAGGAAGGAAGGAAGGAAGGAAGGAAGGAAGGAAGGAAGGAAGGAAGGAAGGAAAATGGAGTAATGATGGTAAGGTAGCAATGGTAAATTAGATCACACTTCCAGTGACTTTAAAAGAGCTCATTCTTTTGGTTGCTACCCTTTCTATTATCCACGATATGGAGATGTTTAATTGATCTATTGAACATTAGAATGATTACACATACTTAGCTTAATGATAAAATAAGCTCTAAAGTCCAATACATTTTGTGGAAGCAACCCTTGGGATTTTATTTCTTTTCCTTTTATCCTTCCTTGGAGGGCAATAAAATAGTGGGGAAAATTTTGATAGAATTGACCGACTTCGCCAATAATGAACATATCATATCCTTGATCCAGAGGCAAAAAAAAGAAGAAGAAGCAAGTCTTGCCAACACAGCTCTTCTATTATTTTCCCAGTGTTTTAAATTAAATGCAGGAAATAAACATCAGAAGTCTTGTCGCATCTTTTTACAATAGCAAATTTTTATTAAAGGACACAATACAATTTGCTAGGAGAGAAGGTGCTACCAGGTGCTAATTTTTAGTTACCATGGACTAACATGGCTGTCCTCCTACAATGTCTACAATGAAAAGCATAGGAACCAGTGTTTGTTGGTAGGTAAGTAGGTAGGTAAAGAAGAAAGCTATAATGGGATCATTATTGGATTGCAGCATCCATTTCGATCAAATGAGATCCATATTGTTCATATGGTTGATAACATTGTCTAATTCCAGAGGGAACATAGAAGCAGCAACCAGGAGAAAAGTGATGGTGTTCAGGGCATGAAGGGTGGGCAGATGATGCCATTTCCATCCGGCCAAAATTCCTAATTTAACCTGACTTTTGAAACCATTGAATACTCATTAAAGTCATACCAATAAATATTTTACCATTCTGTGATCAAATATTTCCTGACATATGTCTTTTTGAAAGGGAAGTGGACTGCTTCAAAGCTTTCAGTTGTCATAAGCACTTTTCTCAGGAACTTCCTTATACCCTATGAGGTCTTTGGATGAATATATTTTGGTTTGAATTATGTAAAAAGTAGTATTGGGTGACCTGAGCACACCTGAAATTGAGACTGTCTTTGTCTACACACACACATGAACACAAACACAGAGAGACTACACACTCCATCCCCATCCCTGTGGAAGGTTAATTTTCATAAACATCAACTACAACTCCAGTTCAATGTACCATCATGGTTTAAGCTCCCATGTAAAACATTTTCTTCAGTATATTAGTTGGGGGACATATGAACAATTAAACAGCTACAGCCATTTTGTTACCTACCCTATCTGCCATCCCTAGCATTGGTTTTAGCTCAGCACATCCCTTGTTAAAATACTTACCCTGCTCCCTAATTTTCTTCTTCAAATAATCCTCTCTTTGTTCTGCCCCAAATTCAGAAAAATGCAAATATGTGGGTACAACTTGTGTAGCACTTAGTTCAGAGGTGCTATTCAGCCAGTTCCGACAGGTTCCGGAGAACCAGTAGCGATAATTCGGAGAACCAGCAAATGCCACCTCTGATTGGCTGACCGCGGCAAATACCACCTCTAATTAGCCAACCGCATAGCCACGCCCATCAAGCCACCCCCACAGAACCGGTAGTAAAAAAAAAATTGAATCCCACCACTGACTTAATTGCAACTCACATGGCTTGAATAGTACCCAAAAACAGTGACTGCTTGCTGTAGCAGTATATATACTACTATATATACTTATTTGATGCTCAAATAAGTAATAGTATTTAACATTTGGCAATATTAAGTACTGGGATTTTCTCCTTTTTCTCAATGTAGTCGTCTATCAGCAAAGTGGCAACCATAGCTGCCTACCAATGCATAAGCAAATACTTCTCTCTTTTAATGCTTAGCCCTTGAATGCGTGTGAAAATTACATTCATGTAAAATGTGTGGGAATCCAGCCTGAGCATCCAGAGCATTTTAGAACACATGCAATGTTTGCTTGCATATCAACCTTTTCTTTTCAGGAAGTTTTACAATGATAGGTCTTGATTTTATTTTATGTCAGGCTCTCCAGGATTCCTTTGCCGTGCTTGCTTAACTGGTGGATTGTAGTTTCACATGAACTGGTGTGTTCATGTGAAATGAGACATGTGCTGCCAGTGCTACTATAATGACACCAGGAAAAGGCTTCCTGCCATTCTCACTGTTTCTCTCTCTCTCTCTCTCTCTCTCTCTTTTTTTTAAAAAGCAGCATAACGACAGCCCAACATTACGTAGAATCGGTGCCTCAGGGCAAAGGTCTGATCCTACATGTGAGTAGGAACTGTGCCATACTAACAGATGGGCCACAGTGCAGAGCGCCAAGAAAAACCATGTATATTCATTAAAACAAGAATGGTGCTAAGGGCATGGTTGGCAGTCAAACCCACCAACATCTCTTGGTGGTTTGTTTTGAGCGAATGTTTCTTTCATTAGGGAGGTGCAAGAGCTCTAGACTGAATTCACTTAAACATTAAAACAAGCATCTCAGTAGTTGAGGGCCCAGGAAAAAGAAATGTGGGAGGCAGCCCAAGCATCTGGTTGCCAAACAGTGAGGAAATGCTACACTCTTTGTGCAGAATGTAATTCTGCAAGGAATGTGCATTCTTGGACTGGGGCTCCACAAATTTAGGTATCAGCCAAATGTGCATTTGCCAAAATCCTGCATTTCTCCCAATGGAAGGAACAGAATGATTTTTATATCATGCTGTTAACATGTTTTCAGACCGAGGATGAATTCAGGAACAAGACGCTGCTCCTCTCAACCAATTTGGGGTAGAGAAATTAGAGAATGAATGAACATCATTACAACCGCCTTACATGAGAAGTCCTTATAGGCCACCTTCCATAACCATGAAAGAAATGCTTAAGTTTCCATACTCCCATTTTTGCAGCTTGATCTCACTCACTCATTTGTGTTGCATTTCCGAGTTGCCCTCAGTAAATCAAATGAATTTAGCAGAGACGGGCCATGGCCACCTCTGAATCATGATTCATGGGTGGAATGTTTTTTGTACATTTTTTTACATTTTGTACATTTAGTACAAGCTCTGTAATTCACATGTATGCAATGTCTCTAACACACCTCAGCAACCTCTTTCCATGCATGCAGATGCTTCATTGCTTATAATCCTATTCCATGATTTGCAGCAGGGTTGACAATTTTCAGTGCCAGGAACTGCAACAGTGATGCGGGAAAGTTTTTTTTCTTTTCTTCACATGACAAATCTTATAAACTCCCCCAAACGTTTATTTGTAATAGAAGTGGTTTTAAAATCAAGACTGATAATAATGCCTATTTAGGGTTCTTCCTTTGAAGAATTTCTTAAGTCATATTTTACATTTTCATGACACTGAAAATGCTTTTCTGACTTCTGGAATGATTTGGAGAAGAGAGTAGTTATGACATCTATGGAAATGTCTCAGGCAGGAGAAGGAAAAATGGGCACCTTAGGGTTCGGGGTTCTAAAACACACTGGAACCCACTTTTTAAAAGTCATAATTAACATATTGCTGCTTGAGCATTGCTTAAATATTGAACTACCTCACTGCTTTTAAAATTGCACATTTCTCCCGAGGAATGTTATAGAGGAAAAAGATGAGAAGGAAATCAATGATGTTTTCCAGAAGGATCGTATCCATTTCCCTCCACATCCTAACCAAGTAATACAGATTGCACCCCAATATAGCTAATAACGGTTCGGCCTCATCCTGCTTGCATTACTTTGATCCTACGCTAGGACATGTTTGTGCTTCTATCAACACATCCTATTTTTTTTTTTCCGGCTGGGCCACAGCCCACTCCTCCTTATCTCCCAGATCTCCAATATTTCCCTCCCTCCATCATGGCTCCCCCATTATATCACCCTGTCAGCCTACATCTTTCACCACAGGGATGTGGAAGGAGAGGAGGAAGAGTCGAGGAGAAATTCAGAATTTGGGCTGGCACTTTCTAATTACAAATCACCACCTGTGGTAAAATTATGGCAAAACAGATGAACATTTCATTGGCGTGATCGCCTTAAAACAAGCAGCAGTTCCAACTGCCAGGGTGATGTATAGACCCAAGGCAGGGCGGAGGGGGGATTAATTAGGTCTGTCCATGCACATTGCCAGGGGAGCACTTCTGCAGAGGTGATTGAAAACCGAGGGAAGAGTGGCATTCGTCTTCATTGTTGGTTAAAGGCAAGAAAAATAAAGACGCAATTGAGTTGACAAAGCTTCAAGGTATGTGGCTGGGTCATTTTGGAAGGTGTCAAAATGATCAAACTATAATTAATTAGCCCCAATGCTATATTTAATTCTTCAACTTTAATGCAGGCTTCAGCTCCCCCTCCTCCACAACCCTTTCCAGCTCAAAACAAAGCAGCAGCAAATTGGCTCCAGCAATTATATTTGTCTCAGGAAGCAGAGATAGGTTAGCAAAAGTTATCCCCTCCTTTTTTAATATAATCAAACCCTTCTCTTTATCCTTGTTTTCACCACTGGTTTTTGTGACAGAATTGTAGGACTGTGCTATGCATTTATACTAGCTTTCCCAATAGCAAGAAAACAAAAATATGGAAAATTAATATTCTACTTGCATCAGACACTGAGAAAAATAGAAATCAGATCCTTTAATAATTCTTTCATGAACATGGGATATATTGATAAATTCAGTTACCCTAAAATACCAGACTCGGAAATAAAGGAATAATGCTACAAAAAGGAGCAGAAATTGTCTCATGGATAGGATGATAATTGTGAGTGCTTTCACAAAATGGGGATTCTCATTATACCCCATTATATTCAGAGTTGTCATGGTAGTGTGGCAAGTAACAAATATCAAAATGTGAGAATACACCCTAATGAGAATGTTTCCTGATACTTCACTTAGTTAGACAGCATGTTCTGCATGCCTATCAGTTTTATTTGACTTTGTTCTGCATATTTCCAAACCATTTCTATTCTCAAAGAACCACCATGAAGTTTATATGGGGATCAACAGTCTTGAAAAATAAAAAATTGTACTGATGATCATTGCTATGGTTTCATGTTAGCTAACTCTTTAATTAATTAATTAAATTAATTAGGGGACGCGGTGGCTCAGTGGCTAAGACGCTGAGCTTGTCGATCAGAAAGGTCGGCAGTTCGGCGGTTTGAATCCCTAGCGCCGCGTAACTGAGTGAGCTCCCATTACTTGTCCCAGCTTCTGCCAACCCAGCAGTTCAAAAGCATGTAAAAATACAAGTAGAAAAATAGGGACCACTTTTCGTGGAAAGGTAACAGCATTCCATGCGCCTTCGGTGTTTAGTCATGCCGGCCACATGACCATGGAGACATCTTCAGACAGCGCTGGCTCTTCGGCTTTAAAACAGAGATGAGCACCGCCCCCTAGAGTCGGGAACGATTAGCATGTATGTGTGAGGGAATCTTTACCTTAACTCCTTAATTATTATTTTTTTGCTAAACACATCTTCAAACAAAGTAAACATCACATAGAATAGAGAGCATGTCAGATGCTATTTATCCCTGCCTTATCTCACTCACTCCAAGTATTCAGAACAGTTCACCACTCATTGAAGGGAGCTGCTACTCAGATAAGATCAGTTCAGAGTTCTGGGCCCATTGAGGAGTTTTCCAGTGGTATCCCAAAGCATCAGACCAGCAGGTATGATTACGATCATTTCCTGGTACAGGTACTATGGATATGGACAGTTAAAGCCTTGACGTGTTGGAATGTAGTGGGGAGGTGGTTCCCCAAGTTTTCAGAAGAGTAAGACACAACTTAACTCAGCCCAGATATCATGTGTCTGGTGGGTGAAGAGGGTGAAGACAGCCCTTCCATAATAGTTCAGGTTATATTGTAGCTACATATAGTAGACTCCTCGGTCTGGCAAGATTTTGTCTATCGGTGTGAAACTATAAAAAAAAAACTTAGCCTGGAAGAATTACCACCCATTATTCTGGGTTTTGGGCCTGATGCTTGTTCTTTTCAATATTAGCACTAATAAATGTTGGAATACCTTACATAACAAATGTGTTGCTTAAACCCATCCCTCCTCCACTCCCAGGTTAATGAGCTACCCAATCATCCTTGAGCCAGCAGGAGACTGTACTAGTCCCTCTATCAATCTTCCTCTATCTATTGCTTCCCTCTTGACTCTTTGCTGAATGAGGCTATCATGATAATGTATGCATGGCACATGAGGCTAGATTGATTCCTCCATTGTTGCTGCCCTCTCTCTCCAGCACATCAATGATCACCTGGAAAAACATCCACCAATCATGGTATTGCAGCAGAAATGAGGGCCTGATTATCCAGGGTCTTATAACTCTAGATCAGGCCTGTTAAACTGGTGGCTGGTGGCCGGATGCATCATGCGCAGGCCACACCCACCCTGGCTCCGCAAAGGGGAAAAAAACATGATATGTCATGATATGTCACATCACGTGATCAAGTTTGACACCCATTCTCTAGATAGATAAAGTTTAAAAAAACCCAACCCAGACAGAAGTCATGAACCACACTTCTATTTAGGTTTCTTTTCCTCTTCCTTTCTATTCTTTACTTCAGTAGTAAATGACAATGTCCAGATTTCTCTGTGCTTTATTTGGAAAGTGTGGGTTGTGGGATGGTATGGCTATTTTACTTTTTTGCTGTTTCAGTCTAGTGCTAGACCAATAAGAGTACTAGAGTGAAAATATACACAGCACTGCTATTACCGCTATCACACAGTTCTGGTCATCATCAATAGAGAACTGCAGAGTCCAACTCTTTAGGAAATCTACAGTTGAATAGCTGTGGAGGAGGCTGAGTAGGGAATGAGGAGGAGGTGTAACTGCATCAGCCTGAAAACAGCCAATGAATGGCTTTCTGATCCTATCTCAGGATAACTTAAGGCTATCTCACTCAGGGATCTGGGAAGAGAGGAAGGTCATGTCATGGAGACTTGGCAGGAAAATATATTACTGGAGCTGGTTTGTGCTGTGATTAAAAGACACAGCCTGCATGTGTTCTGAAATAGCATATCGAATAGGCAGAGCTACCTCTGCCATTCATTGCAGTAGTAGATTCATATGCGTCCAGAATTAAATGTCATATTCCTTCACGTATAACACAGCTGAGCCAGAGAGTGGATAGGAATACTCAATCGAACACTTCTTCCAGGCATTCCCCATGGAAGGAGGAAGGCACGACACATTGTTTTGCAACCAACTCACAGGTCCCAATGAAACAACTCTGAAAGGCACATTAGACAAATATTTTAACCAGTGGAAATCTCTTCTCTGACTACTCGCCTGCAAACAGAATAACAGACTTGGAGGGAACTTGGAGGTCTTCTAGTCCAACCTCCTGTTTCCATTCACAGATACAAAAAAAATAGTTTAAAACAATGTCACAGAAACAAAAATATTTATTAGGAATCACAAGCAGCACACTCCTCAACACACACATATATATATATATATATATATATACATATACATATACATATACATATACATACATACATATATTCATACTAGCTGATGACCCTGCTTCATCCAGGTATTTATTTATTGGAATGCTGTATTAGACAGAAAAATCCTGTAGTCAGGTTGAGCTCTAGATGTAGTAGCTCTATGGACATCACGCTGCTCTCTCGCACAGCATTGCAAGTCAGAAGGAGCCTCTAGATGTAGTAGCTCTATGGGCCTCACGCTGCTCTCTCACGCAGTCACAAGTCAGAGGGAGCCCCCTTGTGGAGTACTGTGAAGCCATCAGCACTATTTTTAGGGGACACAGACCCCCCAATGGGTGTTAGGGGTGTCTTACCCCCACAGTGTTTCTTCCCAGAGGGTACATCATCTGTGTACCAAGTTTGGTTGAAATTGGTCAAGCTGTTCAAGAGCTATGCTGGAACATACACACCCACATACACACCCACATCCGATTTTATATATATAGAAAAAATACTCACTTACAAATATATCCATGTATAAACACTATGGCATCATCTTATATGTCTACTTCCTCAATGTATTAATAAGGTTTTATTCTAAATTGTCTGTTTGTTATAGGATTATGCCAAATGTTTATTAATCTGGAAATAAGTAATGACTGAGAATGCAATCCAGTCCATATTCTCTGAAGAAAGTCCCACTCTGAAGCTGTAGATTTAAAGTGCTTTGTTCATATAAATACCCTTTATGTGCGTATATCTTTACTGTATATACATCTTTATATATTACTTTTCTACTACAGAAAAAAAAGAGCTAAAAGTGATATGAACTTCCATTGACTGTTAAAAACAGCCTATGAAGAACTGAGGCATAGTGCTCTCACCAGAGGTGCTATTCAGCCAGTTCCGACAGGTTCCAGAGAACTGGTAGCGGTAATTCGGAGAACTGGCAAATACCACCTCTGATTGACCGACCACATAGCCACACCCACCAAGCCACACCCACAGAATTGGTAGTAAAAAAAATTGAATCCCACCACTGGCTCTCACTATATAAAACTTCCCATATCTCAGGTATATTTTAATGCCATGAAGCATGTATGAATATTAGGAAGCTATAAGGTCAAGAATCTTCTTTGGGTCAATGCAGGTATTGTTTTATGCATTTTAATAATTACAAAATGCATTTTTATAATTTGATGACTTTGGCAGAAAAATATTAAAAATATAAAACTATGTGTGTGTTTGCATATGTGTGTGTTTGCATATGTGTGTGTTTGCATGCATGTGTGTAGGATGGGTAAAGGAAAAAGGGAGGTAGAGAGAGATAGTTTGAAAGGGACAGAATCTGTTTACAACAAATATCCAATATCACAAAAGTTCTCAACCTTTCCTGTTTGTCCCAACAACTGACCAAAGAATCTGCCCCCTGCCAAAATAGAAACAAACAAAACTTCCATTTTCTTCCATTTTCGTTCTATTTACCAGTTGTGTTAAGTTTTACAGACATAAAATGTTGAAATATTATTAACAATAATTTTCATGCTATAATTATAAAATAATGAGAGTAATTCAGACTGAAACAATATTCAACCCCCCCCCAAATATATTTCTAAATAATTTGAGAGTAATAACTACTGGTAGCATTAATTTCATTTATTTAATATCATTGTTATTGGTTTTAAACTCAATCCTTTCAAATCATAACTTCTGCTTTTATGCTCACTTTCCTTTCCCTCAGTGTACCCAGCTGGAGACTGGCTGCTCAACCATCCTTTCTTTTACCATCCTCTTTCTATTATCCTGGCATTTCCATCAATGTGAGAAGGGAAGGCATATTCTACTTCTGATATGCGGTTGAGATATTGTAAATATACCACTTGGATAGCTGCTAGAATGAGCCAATCAATTTCATAATTCTTCTAAAAGAAGTTGTGCTATGTGTGAATATGTGTATGCATGCATGTGTGTGGCCCAAAAGCAAAATAAGATTTTCAGTATAAATCATAAGGACATGTTTTATGGCTTCTGTATATTTGCTTCCAGCAATAGTTTACAAACTAAATTAGTCAACAGATGCCAATATAATGGCAGTGGATTTGGGGGGAGGCAAGGTTGCTCTGGTAGCTAAAAACTACACTGAGTTTTGCAGAAATATATACAGTGATGCTGCTGAAAAAAACAGGGAGCAGGCTTTCCCAACCTAGTCTATTACCTATGAATGATCAGATTTAATTTCATTCTGCTTTTAATATTTTCTAGCTTCCTTTTATTCCTTTCAGTAACAGTTTGTACCAAGTCTTTTAAAACCTTCATGCCTTTTGTTCTGAGAATCTGGAGGATTGTTGGTGCCCATCTGAGCCTACCAACTTTTATATGTTCACAAAATGCATAGCTTGACATGATTTGGGGACCTTTAAATAAATAGAAACTTATTTTTATTCTCCCAGGTCCAGCTATTTAATGTTGGATTTTACAGTGTTCCTTTTTATTATAGCATTCTGAAGATTGTTTGCATTTCTTGCATTGCTATTTTAATTTTTTGCATTCTGTATTTTTTTTAAAAAAATATGAATAGCAAATACTCAGACCAATATTGGTCTAAGCAAAAAATACTTGCAGTAAGAACAAATAAGATAGTAGACTGTTGGGTTTTTTTGGTATCATATCAATATTGATAACCATATTTTTAAAGAAATTATAAACAGTCTGTATATCATAAAATATTAAAATTGGGAGGGAAAAAATGAATGGGTAATCTTGTAAATATGTATTAATATAAACTAAAAAAAAAAAACCTCCAGAAAATTTGACCAAAGAACCTCTTTGCCTACAAGTCTATCAAAAGAAGACTAATTTTAATATAACAATGTTAACATTTTTGAAGATATCCTAGTTTGAAAGGGAAGAAATAAATAAATATAATCGATAGTAAAAAATTCTTACATTTTATATTCTTTCTCAATATAACTGAGTTTTCTATTGATGTATCACAATTGATTAACAAGGTTAAATAATGTTATATTTAATATTTATTAAATATTAATATTATGACTCTATTTGGCTATCTGCAGGATTGCCTATTCCAGTCAGTATTGTATCTCCCTGACAGAAATCCCATACTTTTGGGAGTTTGAAGGGGCCGAGACAAGGAGAATCTCGTTTTGATTACACTGCCAACATTGGGGGAATCAGCCAGGGGTAGGCTGCTGGGCGTTCGTGGGGGTTTGGGAGAACCCCTTGCTAAGAGGTTTGGAGAACCCCCAAATCCGACTTCTGGCTGGCCCTGCCCTTCCCACCCCGCCCCTCCCAGGAGTCTCCATGCGGCCCATTTTGGATGCCAGATAAGTGCAGGGCCTGCGTGGAGGCTCAGGAAGGGCAAAAAACAGGCCTCCCGGAAGTTCCAGAAGGCTGGAAACAGGCCTGTTTCCGGCTTCCGGAGGGTCTCCAGAGCCTGGGGGAGGCTGTTTTTGCCCTCCCAGAGGTTTGAGGAAAGTGCAGGAGACTGACTAGGCCACGGCCACCATGGCCACAGCCACCTAGCAACCAGGCAAAGAATCCCCTGCTAAAAATTTTGCAGCCCACCCCTGGAATGCAGCCGACCCCTGTGAAAATCAAGCTAGACCTCTTTTTGTTAATTTTTCAGAAACCTTTCAAGACCAAGCTGTTCAGAGAGCTCTGTTCTGTTTCTCTGTTCCGATTTTTGATCAATCCCATCTTTGTTTTTCTTTCATATTCATTTCTTGTTCTGTTGTTATTTTGTCTTTTTTTCCTATACTGGGGTCTACTTTAAATTGCATTCCCCCCCTACATAAGCCACTGAAAGTCATTTTGATTGTGGTGGTGTAGAAATATATTTAATGAATTAATAAACAACATATTCATGGATGAGAATTCCCATGATCTGCAGTCTTGTAGTCACCATTATTTTCAGTTATGCTTCCGGAATGTTTCCATACAAGCTACAGCAAAAAAAGTCTGTGACACTTATGTTGAGAAGAGAACAAACTTAATTCTGGGTTGGGCAACAATACATAAATCCTATAATGTATTTCTTCAGTGCACACACGCAGCCATGCCCTCCGTGGGAGATTGCAAGTTTCCCTGCAAAGGAACCATACTGAATTAACTGGCAATCAAGGGCCATTGCAGGGTGTCTGGGTTATTTATTGTGTTAAGCTACAATAAAGAGAGAGAAGCAAAAAATGGAAGGGATTCTTACCATACAGCTGTTGCTCCTATGGTAAAATGGCTTAAAAGCTCACATTGCTGAATGCCACTGGACTAGGTCTATTTCCTGTGCAGTTGTCATTAACATAATCCAACATTTCAGATTTTATTAGAATATAATGCAGTGAACTTTTTTTTTTTATTAGCTAATGGGCTGCCTTCTTGCACTCCTTTGTACTTTTCAATCTCTCAGAGCACAAGCTATAAAACATCCCATCTGGAAGCTATTAAAGATCAATAGAGACAGAATCAAAGAAAGAACATATCAAAACAAATGTGAGCAAAACAATAAGTCAGCTTCTGTTTTCAAATCCCAGTACACTAAAGCACATTGCATGCGCGACGTGACATAGAGTAGCATTGGCATGTTAACACCAGAAATGGACGGTTTAGTTTGAACAGAGGGTAAATACGGGTAAAACTGACTGTCTCCTTAATTCTTAGGAAATCTTCCAGTATGTGGGATGTACCCCTAATGGACCTGTCACTGGAGGGGCAAAGAGGAGGTAGAGACAGCTCTCCTAAGTGAGGATTACATTTCAAGCTTTTGAATATATATTTGGAAGGGAAAGGCTAGAGATGGAAGGTTTAGCCTTCCAATTTTCTCCTGCTTTTTCTTTCTGTGATAAAGTTTTGCGTTATCCCATCCCCATATGGTGAGATCCACATCTGAGGGAGGGGAAGAAGGAAGGTGAGCCAAACAGCATGTGCCTTCTGTCATCTTCATAAGTCCCCAAAGACACTGAGACTTGTGGGAAGGATTCAGTTGCAGTGCAATGCCATTTTTATAGCCTAACGTCGCCACTAAGTTGTCTTGCAAACTTTGCATCTTTGAAGTTAAGATACATATTATTAAATAAAGTAATTTAAAAAAAAATCCAATTGTAATAAATACTAGAAAATTACCACTGAAAAGTTAGTGAGTTAGTATTTGCTGAAGTCATTGGGTCATCAGAATTCTTCTAGCAAATTGCAGGGGAGAGGGAAAAGGAAAGACAATTAAATTAAAGAAATTAAAGAAAGAACTGTTAGTATTGCTTTATAATGCCTTAGTAAGATCACAATTGGAATACTGCATTCAGTTTTGGTCTCCATATATAAAAAAAAAATGTTGAGACTTTGGAAAGAGTGCAGAGAACAGCAACTTCTCTTCTCTGGGGATGGGGGATTATTATTATTTATTTATTAATATTATATATACATAATCTTTTATTTCTTGCACATTGTGTTTTTATTTTCTGTAAGCCACCTAGAGTCACCATGAGCAAGTAGGTGGCTGCATAAATTTTCCAAATAAATAAAGATAATTAGGGGACTGAAGGCTAAAACATATGAAGAAAGGTTGCAGTAATTGAATATGTCTAACCTAGTGAAAAGAAGAACTAAGGGTGACATGATAGCAATGTTCCAATATTTGAGGATCTGCCACAAAGAAGAGGGGGTCAACCTATTCTCCAAGGCACCTGAAGGCAGGACAAGAAGCAATAGATGGAAACATATCAAGGAGAGATCCAATCTGGATATAAGAAGAAATTTCCTGACAGTGAGAACAATTAACCAGTGGAACAGTTTGCTTTCAGAAACTGTAGATGCTCCATCACTGAGGTTTTGAAGAAGAGATTGGACAGCCATTTGTCTAGAATGGTATAGGGACTCCTGCTTGTGCAAGGGTTAGTGTCATGGCCCTGTTGGAGCCTGAGTCCGCAGAGGAAGATGAGCTGGAGCTGGGGCTGATAGAGGTCAAGAGGGTGGCCTCGTTGGCTTTGGAGGAATGCAAGGAGGAGCAGGATGAAGCAGCCCCAGGTCCCTCAGGCCTGGGATGGCTTGCCAGTAGAAAAGAATGGGGGCAGAACGACTGAGAGGGGGGGAAGAGAGGGCAGGCAGTGGAGATGAGAAGCAGCGAAGCTCAGGCAATGAGCAAGGACCGCCCCCTCCTGATCCCTGAGCATGGAGAGTAGAGAGGAGGTGGAAACAATGCAAGCTTACTCAATGACTTGAATGCCCCACCCCTCTTCACAAGGCACACCTAGGGACTGAGACTTAAGCAAATACTGTGGGGAGGAGCACTTGTCAAGAACAAATGTTTTGTATGCTGTTGCCGATATCTGGAGTTCACTGGACTTCTTGCCTTATAATTGCCTTGTTCCTTTGCATCGTGGGACTCCTTGTCTAGTTTCTTTGCTTTGCGGGACTCTTCAAATTGATCCCTTGACCCGCTGGACTTCTTGCCTTGAAGCCGTTGTGCTAACAGCATTTTGCTGGACTACTCACACCCAGAGGCTGCTGGAGGTGTATGTGTGAGCGCTTTGCTCCAGGGCTTGCCATAAATGTGGGAGCTTTTGGGGGAAAGTTGGAGCAATAAAGGGAAGTTTTGAACTATCAGCTGACTGTGTTGCCTCCGTGCCTTGCCCTGGGTCATCACAGTTGGACTAGAATATCTCCAAGGTCCCATCCAACTCTGTTATTCTGTTCTTTCATTCTGTTATCTGAAAAAAAAAAAGATTTGGTCACTCTTTGGTAGCCACAGGCCACAGGCAAGGGGATGTTAAAGGCTGCAAAAAGCTTGTATCACAGAAAAAGGTGAAGCATCTGAAGGAATCATCAACCCCCCCCCCCCAGACACACACACTGTGCTATGTCTATCTTAAGGCTTATGTTACAGTTTCTATATGTTTGCCAACTTAAAATAATAAGATACCCTTCTATCAATTTTCAGCAATTGTGATCACTGGGTTTATGGGGCTGCAAAAAGGAAGATCAGGAACTATGTGCAACTCTGGGGCCCAAAATGACCCCTTGTGGTATTGAAGAACCAAATCAAATCAAACCTTTTTATTATAGTCTTTCACCAACTTCTTCAGTAGGAAAAGAGATATATTGGTACAGCAATTCATTATCGGGGGGAAAAAGAAAAGAAAAATACCATAAAATAATGTATCTAATTAAAAGTTTTGTGCATGACTTGATAAATATATTTGGCCACCTGGTATGTGAGTGTAGAGTTAATATCCCTGAAAAAGTAATAAACATACAATTTGCTGGCATGACCCTCAAATTTAGATGATTGGGGAGATGAGAACACATCTTGGGGCATCATAAAAAGGACACTATATGAGGATATAAGTAAGGGTTTCTACCTCCTGGGTCCACAAGGGTAAAAAGTCTCTGTAAATAAGAAGTTCCATGAAATCTTCCTGCCAATAGAACTGATGAGAGGGCTCTGGAAAAGGTCCATTCATATTTGCTTAGGGTTCAATTGTATAGATACCTTGTTGGAGAAGGCTTGTGGCTATCCCAGATTTGGAGACAGGAGCACTGATAATATCATTTGGGCGATCAATGCCCCTAACTCTTTCTTTTACTATTGATTTGGATTTCTCAATTGGTCGGGTGTCGAAAAACAGCTTGAACATATGAACCAAGTTTTGTTCTAAAAAATAGGAATTCCCAAAACAAGAATTGTTGTTGTTAGTTGCAAAGTCATGTCCGACCCATCGCGACCCTATGGACAATGTTCCTCCAGGCTTTCCTGTCCTCTACCATCCCCCGGAGACCATTTAAGCTCACATCGACTGCTTCAGTGACTCCATCCAGCCACCTCATTCTCTGTCGTCCCCTTCTTCTTTTGCCCTCAATCGC
>JANHJO010009831.1:217465-230101 GCA_032468235.1 Pseudoxyrhopus heterurus
GTCACATGCAAAATTCATCCCATTTCTCCAAGAAACCAATAAAGAGTAAGTGTTCATGTGCTTCCTTCTGTGTTAATCCATTGGGAAACACAGCCCCTGTAATAAATCTCTTCTGGACCCAAGCAGCTTTACAAAATTTATAAAGTGAGTGTTGTCTCCATCTTGGATCTTAGCTGAGAAATTCTCCAAGGCTTTTAATTAAAACTGGGGAAGTCGGGATGGCAAGTTTAAAACTATCTCTGAATCAAAGGAAAGGATCGACCCCATTTTACTAATTACCAAGCCTGCTTTAATTCTTATACAGTACAATTACAAGGGACCATTTAGGCCACGGAAGCCAACCTCTGTGCAGGAATCCAAATTATAGCATCCTAGACAGATGGATGACCAGTCTCTGCTTGAACACGTCTAATTAAGAAGAGCTCACCAAGCTCTCTGACCCGATGATTCCACTGTCAAACTGCTCTTCTTGTTAGAAGACTTTTTTTAAACTTCAAATTAGAATCTGCCTTCCTGTAATTCCAATTATAAGATGTTTATTCTAGAAAGAGAGAGAACTGGCCTTGACCCGCTATGTGACATCTTCCCAGTTATTTGAAGAGTGGTGTTATGTTCCTCCCACTTCTTCATTTTTTTGATCC
Source organism: Pseudoxyrhopus heterurus (assembly GCA_032468235.1). Taxonomy (NCBI): domain Eukaryota; kingdom Metazoa; phylum Chordata; class Lepidosauria; order Squamata; genus Pseudoxyrhopus; species Pseudoxyrhopus heterurus. Next base: position 218,107 of record JANHJO010009831.1, read on the forward strand.
TCAAGGCCAAACATCCTTCCCTATTTCTGTAGAGTTCTCACTTTCTAATCCCCTGATCATCTTCATTACCTTTCTATGAACGTGTTCAGTTTCTTTGAATTTTTTTTGGAAATTATACTTTTCAGGTGGCATTTCCTTTGTTTCTACCTCTGCTACACTTTTGTGATGATATTTGGAAATTACCTTGGGAGTCAGGAGGAACAGCTAGACAACAGTCTGATAAACAAAATTAATTTGAATCCAAAGGAGGAGAGGTAGCAAAAATGTCTCAGAAGAGACTCTCCCTAGTTTTTTGGGAGAGTAAAAGTAAAGGATAGCAGGGGTACTTTCAGACTTGAAAGATTGATGTTGGCCTTGCAAAGTAGTCCAGACAAGAACAACTAGGAGTATTAGCTCTATCTTTACTGTAAGATTACATTAACATAATCTTGCAAGTCTGGAAGCACCCCTGTCATTCCTCACTTTTATTTTCCCCAAAACTCGGGATGATCCTTTTATCACCTCTCCTCCTTTGGACTCAAATTTGGTTCACTAAACCATTGCCTGGGTGTAGCCTTACCTCCTGTCTCCCAAGATCATTCCCACATACTGTTACAACTTTATACCTTCCTCTGCTAAATATATACTTGTTATTTTCAACCCGCTTCTTTAAACTATGAAGATAAATTTGAATTGTATTTCTGTAGTCTAAGGTCCTAATTATACTGTTTTATGTCATCTGCAAATTTGATGCGCTTCAATTCCATGTCTTATCCGGATCATTAATACAAAATGTTGAAGAATTATTCTTGTATATTTAAATGTTAAGGATAATTTAGGTCAGTATTAGTATTATGCAAATCAAAGTCAGTTCAATTTCAGGATAAAAAAAAGGGTTTTGAATCCCTTTTAAGTAGTGAACGTATTTGGAATGTGAATAAAGGGTTGCAAGCGTCACCCCAAAGTAACTGCTGTATGGCCTTAGCTAATCACAAAAGGATTGTGATGAAGTAGGGACTACTAATCATAAAATATTTGAAGTTCCACATCAGGAGCTTTACTGCTCCATGCCTTAATAGTTTTATGAATGGATTACTGCAATACACTTGATGCAGAGCTATTCCTGAAGATGGTCCAGCAGCTGCCTGATTATTAAGGAAGGTGATTAAATCAGTTCATGTCACAGCAGTGTTTAAAATCCTGCACTGAACTATCAAACCCAATTTAAGGTGTTGAGAAAGGATTTTCTGGGCCTAACTCAATATAGGCTCTATTGCACCCCTTATCTACTAAGGGGGAAAAAATATCAGGTTTTCTGCTCGGTGTGAAACAGCCTTTGATTGCATTCCAATGAGCGTTTATCTGGAATAGATTCCACTTCGACTAGAACAGACCCCTTTTGTGGCACAGTGTGCACAGCATATTGCAAGAGCTTAATAAATGTTCGACAGCACGAGAACCAATTTATGATGTTATTCTTCTTTCTAGATTTCATCGTTTGCCCTTAGCATATATACCCCGACGTAGTTTTGTCATGCCTGAGGCTAATTGAGACTTGTTGGTTCGCTTTTCAAAGAAAAAATAAAATAAAAGATGCGACACGCAGCATCTCTTCCAGCTATTATTATTATTATTATTTTTCACTTACCCACTTTCAAGACACCACCAGCAGCAATCACAATACAGGCCGCGCTGAGAAGATGGCTGGTGTTTAATGAGAATTCCAATGTGCCCTGGATATAAAGACCTCGTAGGGGTGGAAGATTCATATCCACCAAGACAGTTCTGTCTTAGAAAGAAGGAAATGATGCAGAGCATTACTTTGTTTAATATATTGCTTTTTTTTAAATAAAAAAAAAGTAGCCTCCTTTTTGCATCCTTTCATAAGATGCTAAATTGAACTATGAGACTAGGACTATTACTTAGAGTTCATAATTTGTGAATTATTTAAGTGCATTTCTGCTCCCCATCAAATTAGATCTGAATGGGGAAAAAGTTTACACAGTACAGAGAATTTAATAAGATATGTCAAAATATTCAAACCTTCTAATAAACAGTACACTTACTTAATATACTAGTTATAATCGGGGTTGAAAAAAATATATTTCTTTTTTGCATTTATTCTTCTCTCCTCATTTTATCTTCAAAGGTACGACACTGAACTAGCTTGGGCAAATAGAGAACAACTGGCTCCAAATCAAATGGGAACGGACAGTGGATCTCCCCGGCCGTATAACAACCCACTTATATGAATGATACATATTCCTCCATGCACCCATCCAGCAATGAAGCACATATTAATACTTCCCTTTGGAGAAGGAGATGGGAAGAGAGGAGGGTCATTTCTGGGCTGGGGGCTAAGGTTGGCCATTGGGAGGCAAGTAAGCAGGATGGAAAACAACAAGAAGGATAGGGCTATGGAGGAGGAAAACAACCTGTCGTTGGGAAACATTGAAGGCAAAAGGAGAAGGAGACGGCAGAAGGTGAGATAGTTAGATAATGTCATCAATGCAATGAACATGAATTTGGGAAAACTCCGAGAGACACTGGAGGACAGAGGGATCTGGCGCGCTGAAGCCCATGGGATCTTGAAGAGTTGGACACGACGTAGGAACTGGACAAGAACAAATGGAAGAGGAGAATGATGATATGAGACAGGCTAAACTGGGAAGAAAGAAAAGACAGAGGAGAAAGAAGCAGAGAATGACTTCAAAGAGCAGGCATATTGAAGAAAAGGAATGAGGAGACTGAAGAAGTGGAATCCAAACATGGAAAGAGCAAGAATTGATACATATGAGGCTGTTCAGCCCCTTAAAAAAAAAAAAACCAGGCAATCCCTAACTTTTTTCCTTTTCTCAGATAGGGCATTCAGAGTTTAAACTGGACTCTTCTAGAAACTACTAGACATATGGTAACTCTAATTAAAACTCTGCATTATAAAGGCCTGGTGTTCTGAATGTTTTGGGTTGATTCCAATACTAGCCATCTGCCAATGCAGTGGCATCCATAAGAAGAATGGATTACCCTCCCTGTACAGTCCTCCCCCCCACCAAAAAAAAAATCACCTCCAAAGGAAATATTCAGGCTGCAAAGGACAGAGAGGAGCTCAAAAAGAAAATCTTTATTTCAGCAAAAAAAATGACAGACAGTTCAGAGATATAAGTAAAACTGGAGTGTTTTTAGTGAGCTGTTGAAGTGACAAGATCTAATCCATTAAATACAATAGTATAAAATGATTAGTACCTGCTAAACTATGTTTTAAAACAAATCAGGGATTTAGCATTAGTTTAGATTTAACATATAACAAAAATAATAAGTTTTATTACAACAAAAGGCCAGCCTTAGTGATACCACGCAATGATGTTAAAATAGTCATCTCTTATTAAAGAATCCAGCCATATACTCCAATGAAAAAGAGAGGAATTTTCTGCACAATGTCCTTTCCCTCAACTCATGGGTAAGTATTATTATTTATGTTGATCTTAAAAATGAAAAACTGGCTTTTTCAACAGGCCTTCAGCATTGAAATGTTGTGAGATGCTGTCTCCTATAAACTGGATTATAACGGACTTCTATTTATCTCTGGTACCATGCTTTGCATTAAATTGTTATTTGCTTTACACTCTTTTAAAATCTTAATTACTCAAATGGGAAATGTAAGCTATTCAGAGCAGGTTTTAATTTGAGCAGCATGTAAACATTGTAAATAAGTAAATAAAACAATGGCTATCTCCACTTTGGTTGTGGCAGGTGATGCTTGGCAGAGAGGTATTTTTAAGAAGAGCATTCTAATGGAAAATGAGAATTCAAACAAAAGCATTTTGTTGCTATCTTTTTACTGGTTCTCATATGGAAGAGTCAGAAGGCTTTTGACCCACAGTATAGACAGATTAAACCAACCAAGTCAGAGAAGAGGAACAGAGATTTAAAACCAATGTTTATCAACACCATCCATAAGCAAGCTATGTTCTACTAGTGTTCAACCTTTCCAGAAGTCCTGCAATATGTAATGTCATTTATTGATTTTTGGAAGCTCTTTTTTAAAAATGTTCATTTACTTTTCTCAGTAGCTCTACTATTTAAATACCATGAACATGGTCTTAAATATAAATAAATAAAATAATACGTAATAAATATTTAAAATGAGGAAAAGTGGTGAATCAATAGGATCTTTCAGTCTGCTTTTCAGGGATTGGATATGAGTGCATGACTGTGTCAAACCAATTATTCTACAGAGGGTTTTGTAGAAATTTTCTACAAAGTAAGGTAGATAGAAAACAAGGTTAGCTGCAAATCCTGGGATAGTAGAATTTATTAGAATTCTTCTCCAAAATGAGTATAAGTAAAGGTTTTTTTTACAATTTAAAAAAGTACATGCCATGATATTTAATTATGTATTTAACAAAGAGAATAAAAGGTAAGACTCTAATTCTGATAAAGGCAAAAATCATATGAAAATAATTACTACTCAAGTTGGAGACAATCCCAAATACCAGGAGCCCTTGTCTTTCTAATGGAATGAAATAATGGGATGTTGCAAACATGATTCCACCTCCTGGGAGGAGGTACAGGAGATAAACAGCGTATTTCTTTATGTAGAAACAAGGCAGGGAATCTGAAAAATCCCTCAGGATTCCTCTGTATCAAATAGAAGTCTGTGTTACAGCTGAGGAAACTATGTGAGAATTCTATGTGATAGTAAAAGCACTGAGGGAAAGTTAAACCAATCAGCCATCAGCTTTCTTATTTCACATGGAAACGTCCAACAGTCTGCTGCTGAATGGATGGGATAGACACTGCTCACCAGTTATTTATAAATTCCACCCTCCTCCTGAAAAAGCATGGATACAGTCCTTCAGTTGACCTTTTCATCTGATATCTCAGCTCCTGAAATAGATGGAAAATCAAAGGGCGACATTTTTAGCCTGGCTCTAATTCTCAAACACCAGACTGGCCGTGTCCATGGGGGCTTCTCAGTGCTGACATGCTGTGAGGACTTTTTCCAGCTTTGTCTGGTGGCTTTATTCTTTGGCTCTGATTCCCTGAGTCTATGCTGGTGCAGTTGCCTGCAGTTCTGACCTGACAAAACCACAAAATATCTATTCCAGGGAGTGAAAGGCAGTCATCGATTCATTGCTGCAACTCACTGCCTGAAGATGGAGTGGAGCTCTGAGAGTCTGGGAGTTTGAAAGGTTTTTCTTCAAGTCTCTTGTCCAGTCGGTTTTAAAGAGGTAACAGTCACCAAGAAAAGCTAGGGAAGTATATGGAGAGTATGTATGGAGATCTCAATAAGTATCTGTTAATAATCAGAGAGGTAAAGAGGAAACACACACCAATATTTACACCTACAGACCAGGAGATATTTGTTTATGGTTCAAGACTTGAATACCACCAATACCCACCCATTCAAAAGATCATTATTTCAAAGGCTTTTCTAAAAAAGCTTCTAGCCACAAAGAAAAGGAAGTGAAAAAGTGTTAACTCTACCTTTTTATGTCATGCTAAGGACAAAAATGCATGTATAACCTAGCAGAGAAAGAAAATCAAGTGATTTCCTTCCATTCAGACCTACTTCCAATCTCATGACAAGTACAATTTATACCTTTACTAGAGGATGACCCGACATTGCCCGGGTATAGTCGGGGCTGACACTGTTAGTAGCTGTATGTGTGTCAGTTTTCCTTTCCTTTCCTTTCCTTTCCTTTCCTTTCCTTTCCTTTCCTTTCCTTTCCTTTCCTTTCCTTTCCTTTCCTTTTTCCTTTCCTTTCCTTTCCCTTCTGTTTCTCATTTCCTTTCCCCTTCCCTTTCTCCTTTCCTTCCTTTTTTTGGGGTGTTCTGGAGTGTTTAGGGGTTCGTGACCCCGACAGTGACCGTCTGCCTATGGAAAGGTACCTGTGTGCTAAATTTTGGGAGGATTGGGGGAGAATTGTGATTTTGTATAGAGTACATACAAACTAACTTCCCTCCCCAGACTTCTCTTTTATATATATAGATAACCCAGAATTTGTGTTCATACTCAAATGCATTTTAAAAAGACAAAACAAATAGCTGCATTATAGCAGATGGTGCTGCTAGCAACCTGTAAATGAATTTTCTGTCATCTCTATGGATGATGAAATGGCTTTAGCAAAAGAAAAATGCATCTCATCCAGCAGTCAGAAATCACATGCATCGTAATATATACCTAGTTGCTCTTGTTATCCCTATTGCAGCTAAGACTAAAAAAACCCCAAACCAATCTAATTCAATTAATCTTTAAATAAGCATATAGAAAATTCTGCCTACTCCCAACTCTCAGTCTGTAAAGAAATTACTTAATAAAATCAACTCCTTTAAAGAAAACACACACACACAGCAAAAGGATTATCTTCATGCTTTAGATGAATCGTCTGTGTTTCTTCCACACTGCCTGCCTCTGAACTCCAGGGATAAAAATGTTACACAACAACTCAATCTGTTTTGTAACTCAGACACCACATTATCATCAGGTCAAGTTACTAGTCAAACAAACACTGGAAAACAGATGGTTCCAAGCTGAATAGAAGGCTTCTTTTCACTCCTTGTGCTATAAATAAACAAAAGAAGCAGAGGTCATGTAGATTATGAATGGGGGCTCAATTGTCCTGTATTCATACATGCAGTTTGAATGACAGCAAGGTCATTGTTGGGACCTTTATCTGAGCTATCTACTGTCACTGTATTAACAAGTTTTAAATCTTTGTAGGTGTTTAGTTTCTTTTTAGTAAAGTCGTCCTGTATTCTGCTGAGAAACACTAGAGAGAAAGAGAAAGACCATTTAACACCAGGGCATCATTTTAAATACTCAATATATATATATATTAAGGCTTCTGGTCTAAAAAATCCACCTATGAACCCAACTGAATTATTGTCATACTATCTCTCTGCAAATTCCAGAATCTCTGAAAATTCAGGGATAGGAGAATTTGTCAGCCACTTTTTCAGGCAGTTTCTCTTTTTCCAATGTTATATTCATTTGATTAGATTCTACAGCAATTTCTAAACTGGTGTTCTATTGAATACATGTCCGTGTACATTTTTAGTAAGATTTTTGCCCAATATCTTTTGGGGGTAAGAATTATATTTCCCCGATACACAGGCAGAATGCACAAGACATCTTATGAGTTTTATTTTGCAGCTACAAAGTTTGCAAACTAAGATATGTGTCTAAATACATCTGTATATTTTATTTCCTAATAGGGGAAATAATGAAGTACAGCAGAGCAAAATTAGTGTTTTGTGTGTGTGTTTGTGTGTAATTTCCATTTCCCTTTTGTATTCTCTAGAATACCCTCTGCCCCCATGCAATATTACTGAAAGTAGCCTGGCAGGAATGCTGCAGTGATATAGCAAAATATTAATGCTAAATACCCTCTTACAATACATTTCTACCCATTTGATTCAAACTCATGGATTTATATAGCAAGTGTTTTGAAAAAAATCTTCATAATGAAAATTAAAAGGAAACTCAAGAGAACACAGATGTAAAGGAAGGGAAAGCCATCACAGAAGAAGGGGTGGGAGGAAAGAGCCTAGATTGTAAAATAATCGCAAAGAATGTGCTTTTAACAAAATGCATGCTGTTGACAAATATTGTTAAGATGGCCAACTGAGTTAGAAAAACATTTTTATAAGACAATGGCTTCATTCCTAATTCTTTGTCCTATATTGCAGATAATTTCTATTTCTAAAACTTTAAATTACATGCATCCTGATTTGTAACATAGCTAGCTAGATAGCTAGACAGATAGATAGATAGGCAGAAAAATAGACAGACAATGGTGTGCTGAATCAGTGAGTAGACCAGGTTCTAGTCTGGAAGTTGGGATGCAAAGTCAAAAATAATTTATTTACCAACTCACACTGGACCAGCATGGTGATTATGGTCAATAACTGCTGATGAAGGAGCTTTCATGCCACACAGAGTTCATTAATTTGGGAAGATAATTTTATATATAATTTTTTGGCATAATGGGTAACAGAGGAATATATTGTTGTTGTTGTTGTTGTTAGTTGTGAAGTCGTGTCTGATCCATCGCGACCCCATGGACAACATTCCTCCAGGCCTTCCTGTCCTCTACCATCCCCTGGAGTCCATTTAAGCTCGCACCAACTGCTTCAGTGACTCCATCCAGGCACCTCATTCTCTGTTGGGTGAATTTGGGTCCTATAGAATTTACTAGAGCATGTTATCATAGTTAATATTAGGACATTATGCTATGCTCTATTTGTTTGACCTTGAAATAACTTCACCTTTACAGCATTGGTCAGGAATCAGACTGAAAAGCTACTTAGTGTAAATAAAGAAAATTGTTTAAAATGTCACAAAAAATCCCTTTCTAAATAATAGCTCCACTCATATTCTACCATTATGAAGACTAGAGAAGTGTTAACATCTGTGTAGCCATTTCAGTCCAATCTCAGGACATTATATCATGACATCAATTTTTTGCTTATAGCAACTGGAAGATTGTTAGGCCACCTACATACTGCAAGGGTGATGATCACAAGATAACTTCTTTATGGATTGTGACATCTTCCTGTTGCTATACTTGATTTTTTAATCACATGGCCATAGATACAGTATTATATGGTACTGAAAGCAGAACAAGAAATTAGAGATCATGCTAAAAAATTTCTCTCATTAATTTCATAGGTGTCTTGCATTCTGAAACATGAATGCACAACCTTTGCAACCAAAGGGGCACATTGAACATGGAATAACAGAGTTGGAAGGGACCTTGGAGGTCTTCTAATCCAATGTCCAACTTGAGCAGGAGACCCTATATCATTTCAGACAAATGGCTGTCCAGTCTCTTCTTAAAAGCCTCCAGTGATGGAACACCCACAACTTCCAAAGATAAATCATTCCACCAGTTAATTGTTCTCGCTGTTAGGAAGTCCTCCTTAGTTTTAGGTTGTTTCTCTCCTTGTTTAGTTTCCATCCATTGTTTCCTTTCTTGCCTTCTGGTGCTTTGAAAAAAAGTCCCTCAAATATTGAAACACTGCTATGTCTCCCCTAGTCCTTCTGTTCACTAGACTAGACACACCCAATTTCTGCAACCATTCTTCATAATGTTTTAGTCTCCAGCCCTCTAATCATCTTTGTTGCTCTTCTCTGAACTCTTTCCAGAATCTCAACATCTTTTTTATATTGTGGTGTCCAAAACTGGACGAAATATTCCAAATGTGCTCTTATTAAGGCTTTACAAAGTGGTACTAATACTTCACAGGATCTTGATTCTGTCTCTCTATTAATGCAGTCTAGGATTGCATTGGCTTTTTTGGCTGCTGCTGTACAGTGTTGGCTCATATTTAAGTCATTGTGCACTAGGACTCTAAGGTACCTCTTGCAGTTTGTGACATTGAACCAAGTTTCATCTAATCTGTACCTGTACAATTATTTTTTCTTGCCTAAGTGTAAAACACTTATTAAATGTAAAAGATAAAGATTCTTATTAGATTAGGATTATTGGGGTGAGAATTAAAATAAATATTTTTATTTAATATTCCATTCCATTAGTCGTATAATATACAGCTAGTAGTCAAACAATTAATTGGTTTTTTTTTCCTTCTGTCACATTAAACCTTTCCTGACTAAGATCATATTCTAGGCTTGAAATTCTAGGACCTGGCTACTAATGTGTATCCCTTTTTAAAAATGCTTATAAAATGACAAATTACTGATGCCAAATTACTTTATATTTTGTGTAGGCTTTGAGTACATGGTCATGTATTTATTTATTTATTTTTATTTATTTGTTGGAATTTGTATGCCGCCCATTCCCGAAGGACTCCGTACTGTATACTGTGAGAATTAGTGCTGTTATATGCCTCTTTACTTGATGAAGATTTTTATCATGCTTACTATCAATCTTTTGAGATATATTGGAGAATTGAGAATTTTCAGTCTACTGAAATTGATCTAGAATATGAAATGGGATCCTTCCTTTTATTCATGTAAGTGGATATCTGTTGTGGCTCGCCAGCGTTCAGAGGACTGGCAGTTGATTTTGACTTGGGCCAGGAAGAACTTGGGCCAGGCTTGACATGAGGAAAGGATTGGAAGAAAATGCTATGACAGAGGCCTGGCTGTCTGCTAGCCATCAGTTGTCTTTTGCATCCAACAGCAGTGAAACAGAACAAATGGAGCCAATTATTAGTGTGCGCATGCGCAAACTAATTAGTAGACAACAGAGAAGGAAAAGGGGCCGACGGAGAAGCCAGGCCACAGGTGACCAGTGAATGGCCACTCCCCTAAGGCATAAAGAGGTGTGAGTGGGGAGTGGCATGCGCAGGGAACAACTCATTGGTGTGGGCTCGTGTTTCTGGTTATTTTCCCTACTTTTGCCTTGAGAACTGCGTGTTTGCAAGTATCCGTGGGGTTTCTATCTAATTGGCAGCTTGCCCAGAGCTAATTACAGATTTGGACATTTGCAGCTCTTGATAACAGAGTCAGTTTGTGTTTTTGTACAATAAAAGAAAGGTTTTTGTTTTAAGAGCTGGCTCGGAGCGTCTTTGAGTAACCTGGGGCAGAACAACGGCCAAGCCATCGCTCCCTTCTATTTAGCAGCTAGGAAACGCAAATGAGGTTCCTGATGAGAAGAGGAAATTATATGAAGCTTATTGGCCATAAGTTGTCCAGCCTCGGGTACGTCTCCAGAAAGCATTTTTATTTTTTAAAAAAAGATGTGTTTTGATCTCATGACCCAAGCTCTGTTCCAAAACACCTTTGTGGTGCGAGTACAAAAGGCACAGGATGTGTGTTTTTGATGTGATGCATTTTACCATTTACCTAATGTCCCTTTGAAAGGTGTGCAGGTGTTCAGGCTGAGCCCTCTTGCGCATCCTTCACACAACCTCACAGATAAAAGAGACTTATTGGAAGCTGATACTTTCTACCCAGGGATGACTTGACATCTCCTTCCTCCCCATCTGGGGAGGTTACACACTTTTCAAAAGCACTTGCGAGAAATTTGCATGTAGTTCTTCCCCCACATGTTGGCACTGGGCCCAGATAAGTGTTTGATGTAACTGAAACAATGACAGATACTTCAAAGCTTCGAAGATGAAAAGGAGGAACAATTCCTTCTTTTCAAATTACCCATCTTACATCATGCTTGGAAGACCTTGTCATCTTCCTGATCTTTATCCCTAGCCTGAAGAAATGAAGTTGTTGGATAAATAAACGTAGCCTTAAAATTCCCTTGCTAAGAAAACCTACCTAAGCATAGTCAAATTTTACCTCTTCCTTTCTTACTTCGGAAAGTGGGTTGCAGATACAGTGATTTTAAGAACAAGATTCACATTCCATATTCTCCAAGTCATTCACTCTTAACATTTAGTAGTGTAGTTTTAACCATTTGCTTGTGTCCAACTATTGGCAACTTTGTAGGTAAGTAATACATCAATGACACTTGCGGTCACATTAAAAGCAACTGTGTCCTCTTTGCTGATGAGGTTAAATTATTCAACACCGATAACAATTCCGCTGCCCTACAAAGAGACCTGGACCATGTATCTGAATGGTCGCCCATTTGGCAACTCCAAATCACACCCAATAAATGCTCTGTCCTACATATCGGAAAAAATAATCAGAACACCAAATACAGATTGCTTGATCTAGTATTAATCTTGGTGTTAATGAGCCATGGTGGCACAGTGGTTAGAGTGCAGTACTGCAGGGTACTTCTGTTGACTGCCAGCTGACTGCAATTTGGCAGTTCATATCTCACCAGGCTCAAGGTTGACTCAGCCTTCCGTCCTTCCAAGGTGGATAAAATGAGGACCCACTTAGAGAGGGCTGTAAAGCACTGTAAAGCGGTATATAAGTCTGAGTGCTATTGCTAGCTATTTATGTCTCTCTCTCTCTCTCTCTCTCTTTTTTTTTTTCTCTTGCTCTCTCCATGTCTCTCTGTCTAGTCTGTCTATCATCTGTCTATCTATCTATCTATCTATCTATCTATCTATCTATCTATCTATCTATCTATCTATCTAT
>JANHJO010009832.1:10663-22136 GCA_032468235.1 Pseudoxyrhopus heterurus
GAGGACAGGAAGGCCTGGAGGAACGTTGTCCATGGGGTCGCGATGGGTCGGACACGACTTCGCAATTAACAACAACAAGTAGTTCAGTCTTTGAGAGATGTTCTTGCTAGAATCTAAGAAACTGTTGATAAAGATATGAAACCAATATACAGCAATCATTCAGAGACTCAAATGCTAAGATGTGTTTTCTGGTGGATTCCTTTGCCACTGAGCTGTGGTTTTGCTAGAAGATCAGAATTGGAGTTTAGCTAACGATTCCATTGAAACATGGATTGTTTCTTGAGATCAGCAGAATTAAAACCTCTAGGGCAGGAATGCAACCCATGTATACAGTGCTATGTAAATTAGAATATATTTGATCATGAGAGGGCAGATTCTATGAAGTAAGGTAGTTGGAACTATGAGAACAATGATACATTGAGAAAACAAAGACAATATTTATAAGCTTGGTTACTTTTATGAGTTTTAACTCATAAACTTTATTGAGCTTAAACTCATAAACATATTGACTTCGCTTACCAGACCCTTTGCTTGCTTCTAGTATCTTCCAGCGTTATCAATATTCTTTAGCCTTCCAACTGTTTTATGGTGAGCGGAACAGGTTTTATGGTTTATCAAGTCCTTGAAAAGATACTTTAGGGAGTGGCTTGGTTTGCTTTTCCTAACTAATGCCACATTTCCCATGCACATTAAAGAAGACTAATTTTTCTTCTCTTCAAAATTATATATTGTAAAACACCCTATATTTTTAAAAATGCTAGTTAGTCATCTGCTTTTGCAAAATTTGTTCAACTTGTTTTTCATGAATTCTCACCAACCAGAAAATTGTAGGTGGGACCGTAAGCTGTTGTCTTAGATATATGAATGAATCATGCGGCATTGGAGTGGCTAAACAATCATCCAGTTGTAAAAAGAAGCTGTTCCGACATTGAGTGACTCAGACTGCTGTAATGCAGTGTTGGATGACTGGTTTCATAGGATTATAACTTGTAGTATTCTCAGCCACTGTGAATTAGAGTCCAGTTGAACTAGAAGACACACATTTGGGGAAGTTTGTAGAGACCTGTAACTGTTCTTTTCTCCTCTAAAGCCTGTGTTGGTTTGCTCTCAGTTTTATCTAAAACATTGGAGAATTTGCGCAGTAATTTCCAATATAGTTTGCACCTGCTACGTTCCCAGTCAAGTTGATAACAAGCACATGCATGATTTAATACAGCCAATGAAAAATATGGCTTGATATTTATGAAACATCAGCAAAGATTTTTTTTTAAAAAAACCAGTTAATTGTGAAAACATAATTTAGGAATTCAAAGAATTTACAGTATCTATACCCCATATCAAAATGCATAGGACTTTCCATAGCCATGGTGAACAATAATTCACCATGGGTAATTAGCATGGTAAATTCCAAAGCGGCTTAATTCTTTTAAACATATAACCATAGAAAATAGACCCCATGTGATCCTTCCTATATTCTGTACTATGAATGAAATTATTTAATGGATGGACATGACATATTCAAATAAACTTCCTTTGTTAATACAATACTATAACTGCACTTTTTCTGTGTATTTTCAGAATATCCTAGAATGGTAGCAGTTGCTTTGGATATATTGGTTTGATCTGTTGCCCAGATGTCTCTTCCAGTTCTGCTATTTGAAAGCAGATTCTTCTGTCACAGAAAATTAGATTGTTTGCTGTTTATTCAATTATTGAATTTATTTGCTGCCCATCTCGTAGCAAATGAATCTGGTCAGTCTCCAGTATTAAAATATTAAAATCCTAACAAATATCTTTAAAAGAATAAAAATAAAGATCCCAATCAAGATAAAATATAGTTAAGAGATTGGGAGGAAAGGAACAGGATGCACGGGGGTGGGGTGGGGGTTGCCTCTTAATTCAACAACCACCTCCAATGTGATGTTATGGCCCCAGGCCATCTGACAAAGCCAGTCTTTAGGCTCCTGAAGAAAGAAGAAGAGTAGGAACCAATCTCACCTCTGGGGGTAAAATGTTCCAAAGAGCAAGAGTCATGGCTGAGAAGGCCCTTCTCCTGTACCCCTTTTGTTTATTTCCACAAATGACAATTTTCTGCCTTTGAGCCTTATAAAAAGTGAAATCTGATTTGCAATGAGTCCTTTTGTGTTAAGTTTTCTGGATGGTCTTGTATGGAAGGATTTCAATCACTTTGAATCACTTTATCTGCTATGGTGCTACCAAGGGCAAAAGTCCTTTTACAGATATAAAGTTAACAATAGTTTTCCAATAATTAATTAGTAAAGTTCAAAGATGACTAAGGAGCTCTCAGTGGCTATAAATGCGTAACCTTGGTGACCTGTGGACTTTAACTCCCAGAATTCCCCAGCCAGGTTCTTAACAGTGAATGACATTCAGTTTTATATAGATTGCCGTACAGTAAAAGAATGAGATATAAACCTACAACTTCCTCTTTTTGGCAAGCCTGTTTTTTTTAAGGAACTGACTCTTCCCTTCCAAACAGTACAGCCTATACTCATTTTTCCATAGTACTTAATGAAATCCATTCTACATTCTTCACTTAATGGTGTTATGAACTACTGTATTCTTCTTAATAGATTTCCTATTCCTAATAGATGTGGGGACAAGATGACTAGGAAATGTGAGAAAATTAGTATTATATGAAAAATGATATTGTTTGTAAAATTCTGCTACCAAATAAGAGTGATTCCATGAGAAAATACCTTGCCAAATTTAGAAATATATCTTAAAAATACAGTAATAATTTTGTACATTGTGCTGTTTATTTTTTGAAAATTTTGAAAATTTCAGAATGTTCTGAAAGAGATCCCTCCTTCCACCCAAGAACTGTTGCACTAGCCATTTAACGATCCACAAATTTGAAATGGTTTATCTCTTTGATTCTGTTAACTGAATCTGTACATATGATAGGTGTACACACATACTTTGAATTCTATAATATACTGCACATCTCTTTCAAGGTGTGCAACTTCTGCTTTTAGTGAAAAATGAAAAGAATTTTTCCCAGTCTCTAACACTTAATCAGCAAATAGGCACCGAGGTTCAGTGAATAGAAGCAGGAATGTCTTATGATAATAAAATATTGACAAAAGTTGCTGAAGAAATTGGCAAAAAGCAAAAGAATGGGTATCTTCAATTTTACCATCATAACAACCCTTTAAAAAGATTAAGCTGAGATCATTTCTGGCCAAGGATTAACCAGCGAGTTTCCACAGCTGAATGGGGATTTGAGCTTGGTTTAAAAAAATTATGTGTGCAATTCCACACCATCGGGAAATCAAATATGCTTCTGTGCCTTTTCTATGAAGAAAGATTAGTAATATTATTAAGGCAATGATGAGCCCACATTCCTAATGATGGATGTTCTTCCATTTGTGACGGTAGTCAAAGTAGCTACAACAAGACGGCTCACATGGTAAGATGCTGGACTACTGAGGTCAGCAGCTGAATCCAGAGAGCAAATAAAGCCATCTCCTGCTTTTGCAGGGGGTTGGACTCGATGACCTACAAGGTCCCTTCCAACTCTGTTAATCTATTATTATTATCTAACTTAATTAGATCCTTGGTTTGGTTTATTTTTTGACCCCAAGCAAATGCCCACTTTTGATATAAATATTGGAAAAACAACAGACACAATGCATTGGTTTCCTAGCTATCATTTTGCACTCAGTCAGCCTTCTGTAAGCATTCCCAAGTAGTTCAACAACACTTTGAAAACTTTGCTAAAGTTAATGGGAAAGGGATTCCTGAATTCTGACCTAGCTCAAATGTGGACTTAGCTAGATAGATGCATATTAGGACAAAGAAGTCTTTTGTTAATTTTTCCTGCTTGGAAGAAAGCCATTCTCACAGCAAATGACATCTGTTACCCAGGAATAACATGTGGACATAGTAGCATAATTGGTATTGAAGTAATTTATGTCTGGTGTTTTTAACTGCAGCTTTTGTTCATGTGGAAAGTAAGGGGACAAACCACTGTGTGTGATTCTTGCTATGCCTCAGATGAGCTGTCTGTTTTTGTACAATGCAAATGGCATATAAACATTCTCACTTTTCCCACCTGCAGTAAAGAGTAATACAATCCGACTCTTGATTTTGCTGATTAATGTTTGCAGCTGGTATTGTTGTTATAGTTAATAAATATAAAAATGGATCACTATATTCCTGTAGGATTGAGACTCTCCCTAACTGGGGATAATTTATTTGACTTTAGCCGCTTGTCTTAGGTTGTCTGTCAGCTTGCTGAAAGCCAGAAAAAGCTGTAGGGATGGTTGCATGAAGTCAGGCTTACACGTGGCCTTCAACCACAAAGCAATGCAAGTTCTTTCTTCAGCTTGCCACCTGGCCATCTGCTACTCTGTCGTAGAGCACTTCATAAATGGATTGTAGTTGTGATTGTGGTCCCAGCTCCACTCTGATTTGGTACCTGAGCCAGGCAAAAATATTCTTTAGCTACTCACTTTAGACTACCTCTTTGTCCAAGGTGGCAGTGCAGTTCTGAACCATAAACATGTTTTTTTGCAACTCTTAAAATGAGGATGGCAACCTGGTCTGGTGAGAGTAGTTCAACTCCTAGCCTTCAACTTCTCCTCTCCTCTGCCTGGTGATTTCCTATTATGCCGGTTATGATGTAATGATACAGGATCATTAATACTCATACAAAAATTCTATACTATTATCAGAGATTCCCTGAAGTAACTCAAATGGGTAAATTTGAAAACAGCTAGGACCCCCTGATTCCAGTGGGAATGAAATTTGGGCAAGTTCTGGCTGAGTAACTGCTGCTTTATCAGCTCCTCCATGTTGCTCAGTCAGTTGCAGTCACGTGTAAAGTAACAGTGTCTATACGCCTTGGCATATAGTCATGCTGGTCACATGCCTTTGAAAATGTCTATACACAATGATGGCTCCCTTGGCTAAGAAATGGAGACAAACACTGACCCCTAGAGTCAGAAATGACTGGATAGGGGAAACCTTTACCTTGAGATATACTGTATATGTATATGATATACA
The DNA here is from genome assembly GCA_032468235.1 of Pseudoxyrhopus heterurus. Taxonomy (NCBI): domain Eukaryota; kingdom Metazoa; phylum Chordata; class Lepidosauria; order Squamata; genus Pseudoxyrhopus; species Pseudoxyrhopus heterurus. The sequence goes on from JANHJO010009832.1 coordinate 15,695, forward strand.
GTGAATGCAGAAATTAAAAAAAAAAAGACAGATCATGTTGCTTACTTGTTTACTAAACTATTAAAATGTTACATATTATAAGAAATATTCAGAAAAAGTAGAGAATAAACAAAGAAAGATGCATTCTTTATGATCGTGGATGAGCAAGAGACCAAGAGATTTGGGGTGGTAGTTGATTTTTTTAGTTCAGTTGTTATGCGTTCTTGATTTCCTAACACGATCCATAGTGCTTTAGTTTAAGTGCTCCACGACTCTTTCTGGTAAGACAAAAGCAAAGTGAGATGTGAAAAATTCAAAAGATGTAAAATTACTCATTATTAAATAAATAAAAGAAGAAAAAGCTTGAGAAGCATTGACTCCCAATGTAAGGTCTATTGAAATTGATGATGAATTCAGCATCTGCTGTGGGCCACTTCATTTGACAAAACAGCCCCTTTTCCCAATTTCTAATGTTCATTTCTGTTAGAAAATCCTTAGTCAGGAAGCAAGATGAGAGCAAATATAAGAATCTTAAATTCGCTACATGCTGAAAGCAAAGTACACAATAGTTCTGGGCATCATTTGTTTTTCATTCTCCAAAACATGAGAGTTATACTTACACAACTGCATTGCAGAACAAACATTGGTTGCCATAGGTTACACCATCAGAACCACAGTGTTGTATAAGCTCCAAAGTACAGGCCTTTTGCACCTTATCACCACATTGAATCTGCAGAAAGCAACAATACATTTTTTCAAATATTAGGATTGAAATAATAAATGTTTCATTGTTATAAAATTAATCACGCAGAAATATGGTGGTTGGATTTACTTGTTCCATCAACAAAATGTTCCTTTTTTGAAGAACATTACCTCATAAAGATAAAGATATCATAAAGATATCATTCTTCCAGGAAGGGTTAAGAGGGGTCTGTAATGTCTTAGGTAGAATGTCTGTAGAGATCCTCCATCATTCAGGCCATGATTGTCCCAATGCTTTTTTTTTCTTGTTTTGTTTTTCCCCCTTGGGAAACAGTTTGCTTCTAATCCAAGAACTGAAGAAGCTTCTTGGATGAGAAGCAAAATGTTTTCAAAGAAAGAAACAAGAAAGTCCAGTTGCCTTTTGGAAAAAAGCACCTTTGGGACATCTTAGGTAGAGCTGTATCTTATTAAGCTGAATTTCAAGTTAGGTGGCTATAAATGTGCTTTCATTCTTCCAAATAAAGTAAATGGTCCTCACAACTGGCTAGATGGAAGCTAATTAGAAGATAGCTGGTTTTTTACTCTAGATCAGAAAGAAAATCAGAAACCTACAACTCCCATCTTCCCTCACTTATGTTTAGGCTGTTGGTGGCTGGCAGTTATAGTCTATCCAGTAACATAACTCCTGAAGGCCTCAGATTCATCACTTCTGACATAAATAGTATATAAAACTGATTACAGACATAATCATACTTTAAGCCTAGCAGAACCTAAGAGGTCAGCCATTATTACTGTGTTCTACTAATTGCAAAAGAACTAAAGTTGAACTAACAGAGGCTGGATCCAAGATGTATTTAAGGTGATCCAAGATGTATTTAAGGTAATACAAGGTAGCCCAAGGTTGCCCAAACCTATTTTTGGGCAACAAATCTTATCCCCAAATGCACAGTAAAAATAGTGGCCTTATTTTCTGCTTAAATCTTAATAATTTGGGAGCATGAAAGCTCTCCTGTGGAATATCATTAAATGGATCATTTAGAAGGCTCTAAGTTCCTATTGAATAGACAGATTTCACAGGAAGAATGTAGAACAGGGATTATAGTTTATGGAATACTGTAGATTCATCTGCGACAAGGCAAGGCTTCTATTTTTTCAGTCCATTATCTTATTCCAGTAAAGGTGTCACAAAGCTGGAGTAATCTGAACCATACCATCCACTCCAATGAAGCTATAATAGATTAACAGCAATCTTACGCAGATCCATAGTCTACATTATCTACGGTGGTGCAGTGGTTAGAATGCAGTACTGCAGTCTACTCTGCAGACTTGCCGATCAGCAGTTTGGCTGACTGAATCCCACCAGGCTCCAGGTTGACTCAGCCTTCCATTCTTCTGAGGTCGGTAAAATGAGAACCCAGATTGTTGGGGGCAATAGGATGACTCTGTAAACTGCTTAGAGCGAGCTGTAAAGCACTGATAAGCGGTATATAAATCTAATGCTATTGCTGTATATATTGCTATATTATATACATTCAAATTAATATACTATAAATATTTTACATAAACCAAATATATATACTTCAGGGCATACTCTCTGAAATAAAGTAAACTCTGGTAAAAATATCTAAGGATTTATTTATTTATTTTTATTTTTTTTGCAAGATTTATATACCGCCCCACTCCCGTAGGACTTCCTCCTTTAGGAAAGGGAAGATTACCCAGTGGTACAGTATGTCGGTTTTCCCAATTTCAGGTTTGTAAACCCGATTCAGATTTTGGTGCCAAACTTTACTGGCTGGATCATACATCATGCTAAGTTATAATCTGATTTGTTTCATTTTGGCCTCAGTGTGAGGCGAAACCCATATGGTTTATAAATTATGATTATGGCTTAGCATGATGTGCAAGCCCAGCAAAATTAAGCCGGGGTGGGCCTAACTAATATTTGAATGGGGAAGCATTAGGGAATTTCAGGAAAAGAAAGTAGACCAGGAAATTAAAAGGAAGAAAAAGAATGAGGCACCTCCATACTTGGCTAAGAAAAATTCATGGATAGGTCTTGAAACTATCAGGAGACTTAAGTCAAAGAAAAGTAACTCTTAACCCCTTTAATGCTTAGGAAAAATCAGGCTCCCAAATATAATATCTTGATCTTCTTCCGGAGTTTGTTGAATATTTAGCTTTTTCTAAGCATTTTTGCAGACATTTGGAAAAGCTAACCATGGAGGCAGGATGGAGGATATGTTTTGTGCTTTTCCCTGCATTCTAAACTTCTCCTGTTGGTAAGATTTTTTTTTTCCAGGAGCTCAGTACAGGTAGTCCTCAACTTATGACTACAATTAAGTCCAACATTTCTGTTGCTAAGTGAAACAGTTGTTAAGTGAGTTTTGCTCCATTTTACGACCTTTCTTGCCTAGCTGTTAAGTGAATCACTGCAGTTGTTAAGTTGGTAACACAGTTGTTGAGTGAATCTGGCTTCCCCACTGAAGGTCAGAAGGTCACAAAAGGTGATCTGCAACCGTCATAAATATAAACCAGTTGCCAAGCATCCGAATTTTGATCACGTGACCATGGAAGATGCTGCAATGGTCGTAAGTATGAAAAAAGGCCATAAGTCACCTTTTTTCAGTGCCATTGTAACTTTGAATGATCACTAAACAAATAGCAATAGCACTTGCACTTATATACCACTTTACAGTGCTTTATTTTTTTTATTTTTTATTTTTTAACAAAATTTATATACCGCCCTCTCCCGAAGGACTCAGGGCGGTGTACAAGATTAAAAAAACAAATAAAAACATTGGATAAAAACACCGTTAAAACACACTCACACGCCATTCGCTTCAGCCCCATACCAGTTAAACTCTCTCTGAAAATTTGATCTTCTCTGTTTTTGGAACTAGAGAGGATCAAAGCTATCACATCCCATGCTTGTTTGCATTTGGCACCATTACAATGACATAAACATGGATATGTGTTTATAATCTGTTGCAGGTAGAGAGGCAGTTTAAATAAAACTGATTATAAAACAATGTGACTGATATTCCCCTTCACACATAATTCAGCTAGCCATTATGTTTTTGTTTGTTTTTATCCTGATGGACAGCATGCACAGGAACTTAGTGTCACATGCAATTAGCGTTATCTCTGATTCTAATTAATAACATCAGACACACTGTCTCTTTTACCTCCCACCTTAGAAGCCTGATCATTTACTTTACATAATAATTTTGACTCTAGACAACTAATTCTCAATCCTTGCAGCAAACAAAAACTGGTATTGTACCAAGGGATTGTCTGGTGCAGCCAAATAAATATGAACCATAGGATGGTGCTGCTATAAGAGTGCAATTCTCTGTATTTTGTTTAAAAATACAGATGCCCCTTTACAACATAGCTTAAGGGAATCCACTGCTTCTAATGCTGATATATAGGGCACATGAACTGGAATGTGAAATATTGTTTACCAGAAGCATCCCCTTTCTTTCCTGAACTCTCTTATATACGTTTTAATATCCACTTGTATGTTGAATAGACATGAACTGTTGTAAAAAATAGTTTTAGCAACAGCTTCTCTGAAACACGAGGATAAGGCAACAAAGATCTAGTCATCAGCTTTGGCAATATTGTCATCCTATCATCCAGTCCCAACACAAAGGTACATTGTATTCTTAGGTCACACTGACTGGTGGCATCATCTCTCACCAATGCAAAAATTAGCATTTCTGGAATGATTCGGAAGGAAGGTGGCATTGACATCCCCTAAGATTTGGCACTGCAGCAAAAGTTTGAGGCTGAAGTGTGTTTATCTTTATCTTGTATTGTGCTAGGAAGTCAATGCCACCTTTTCTTTCTTTTTCTCTTCCCTCTTGCATTACACATGCCCTTTTCCCTGTTCCCTTTCCCTCCCTTAATTTCCTATTTTATTTTTGTATTTTATATAATAAAATAATAATGATAAAGTGAAAAAAAATTGACATCCCCTAAGATTTGGCACCATAGGTCAATATCTACTCAGCCTTAGCCCAAAATCAACTTTGAATACATATTTCAGATGCTTTGAGCTCTGTTCTTCCACCCTGCACCGCAGATGCCAATCATTTCCAATGTTGTTTAAATCTAACCTGCATTCTACACAGACACTGTATTTAACGTCACCATCTACAGATTAAAGATGCATTCAGCATAGTGTAGTCCTGCTGCTTTTGAAGCTCAGAGGCATAGATAGCAAGTCAGCCAATCATTGATCTGGTCCATTCATTCTTCATCCCTTACTGAATGTAAGAGAAAGTCCATACCCTTCCCCCACATTCATAGATTAGCTCTTATTCCCATATATCACTAGGGTATGGTAGAGCACATTTATATTTCAGGGACAGGCAAGGACTGGAAAAGAAGAACCACAAAAAAGCTGTAGAGTGTGTGGAATATATTTGCATATGAAAGAATGAGTAAGTTTTATGAACTTATTTGAGGGTGGGCTCTCAGTTTAAGATTAATAATCTTTAAAATGTTGGCCAGTGATTTCACTGCAGATCAAGATAAACATTGCAGAATCCCATAATGATGGACTTTATTTTTCCATAAAAAAAACAATGTTGGCTTTCCAGGCTAATCATACCTCTGTCCTATTGTCCATTCCTTAACTAGCTCAAGATATATAAGAACAATAATTCATCTACAGGGGCAAAATATTGACTATAAACTCCGATTCAGGGAAAGCATTCATTTGGTTGATCACATATGAATGCAATGTACAAAATGTTTAACTGTTTGTCTGAATGGGTATTTCTAATAAAATTAAATGGAAATTTTGATCCCAATTTCTCATATACATTTTGGACAAAAAACAAAACAAAAAATGAATATCATTTTGATGTCCTACGCTTGCCACTGTTTGTAGTCTGATGGGCATTTGCTTTCAGTTTCCCTATGTTGCTTATCTCTATATTAACCCTTTCATCTTGATCTCCCCCTCCCCTTCTTTCTTCAAAAGATGAGATTAATTTTAGCAACAGGTTACAAACCTGATGTGATTATAACTCAAAACTTGTCAGGACTTTTCTATTATCAGCTGTACATAAGGTATTTGAGCTGCCTAATACTGTATCTGAAGTAAAATTTCATGCACAGAAAACAGGCTGAGATTCTTGGGCTTTGTTATGATTGAATCTGTATGGTTTTAATTTCCTTTGTATGGTTGGAGATGAATCCTTTTAAAATCAGCATCTATAAAGGAAAATTTTCTTTTTCAAAATATATAAAGCTTATAAAAGAGTTTGCTGTTATCATGTATTCGGTTACTAAAACTGAAATGGCCACCTGGCATGGACAGATAAAAATGCAGAAGTGATTTTCAAAAGGTCAGCTATTTTTGATGCTATTATATTTTTAGAAGTCATAACAGTGAATCTAATTCACTAGGAACAAACATATTTGATATATCTTCTATGATTAGCAATATTATAATATTCACACATACAAAAAATAATTATGTCAAAATTCAAGTGAGATGGACAATTTCCACATGATGAAGCAAAAGAAAGAAAAAAAGAAAATGAATTATTGCAGGCTAAATGCAATTATTTTTGGATGACAGATGCAGAAATGATATGTTAACAACTGTCAAAATGATAGAGTGAAAAGATTTATTTTTCTGTTGGGAAAAAATTTGGTTATACTTTATATAAAAATCTTAACAGAGTTTTTTATTGGACAAAAAGTGAAGAGCACAGTACACAAATAGTTAAATACGGTTATC
>JANHJO010009833.1:5679-17448 GCA_032468235.1 Pseudoxyrhopus heterurus
GATCCAGGCCAATCAGAGCCTTGCTTGTGACATCAGCAGTCCTCCTAACCTCATTGGCTGGAGCTTGCCATGGCAACCTCCAGCATCCTTGGTGAGTCTGGACCACAGGGCTGGGAGGCTCTGCTCAAAATCCCTGGAAAGCGAGTGGATTGGACAGCTGGCATTGTGGGCATCACGAGGGTCTCCCTCATTTGGGCAGAAGGGGAAGACAGTTCCCTTTAAGGCAGAACTAGGGGGCAAGATGAGAAAAGTGAGGTTCAACTACAGACCACAGATTTGCTCATACCTGCCACATCAACAACCTGTATCACTTTGAAGTTCCCATCCAGCACGTCTCCGAAAAGGGACTGGTGCTAGCTGACAGGTGGCAATGATCTCTGCTAAGAAAAATCTCAAGATTTAGGAACCAAAACATTGCCTCCGGATGTCCCAGGTGGATGGGCATTGTGACCACAAGCGTAGAAATTGACCTGGCTCAATGATTTGGGGAAAATAACCTAGAAGGGGATTCCGGGTCACCTAGCTGGCTTTCATCCCTAGAATTCACAGCCTTCTGCCTTCTAATGTGGTGCCTTAATCATTAGTTCAAACTTGTTTTAAATATCAATGGTATTCAGAATGTAATCTGTAATGTGTTATTTTTCTTTTCTTCTCTTTATGGATAAGCAATGAAAAAAAAATTAAAATGTCAATTCAGATCATCATGTCCTCCATAGTTAGTCATGAAACCATCTCATTCTGCCCTGTTCCTTAGTCATTTCTGCTTAGTTCAATGGTCTTAGACCTCATCATTCAGTATCTAAATATTTATTCTTTGGATACACATACAAGAAAATATACTGTGTGCATAATGTGCTGCAGCAAGACAGAATATGTAAATATTTAATAAACAGGGCAAGAGAATACCAAGAATTAGAGATTCTTCTCTAAATGTGAGGCCACAGGTTCTGTTAACAGATAATCAAAAGCCACATAGCTGTTAATTCTGGAGCTTGTATCCTCAGCTTCCCAGTTGTCGGGATGTAAAACTTTTTACGGAATTTAGAACATACGGTATATGGACACCAAATACTTCCAAGGAAGTTCAGTTCCTGGTCTTAAATTGCCACTGCATGTTAACTGAATGTAATGTCATGGGTAAAATTGCTTGAAGGAAGCCTCTTACAGTAGTTCATTAAGTGACTGTTCAAAGTTACAACGATACTGAAAAAAGTGACTTATGACCATTTTCACACTTACAGCCATTGCAGCATCCCCATGGTCACATGATGAAAAAATCAGATGTTTGGCAACCAATTCATATTTATGATGTTTCATTATCCCAGAGTCATGTGATCCCCTTTTGAGACCTTCTGACAAGCAAAGTGAATGGGGAAGCCAGATTCATGAATAGCTGTATTAGTAACTTAACAATTGCAGTGATTCACTTAATAACTGTAGTAAGGAAGGTCATAAAATGGAACAAAATTCGCTTAAAGGTCTCAGCAACATTTGGGCTCATTTGTGGCTGTAAGTCAAGGACTACCCATACTGGATATATATGAAATATAGGATCGTGTATGGGGATGGGTAACATAGCATTTGAGTATCCTTAACATTGTAATGGCCTTTGGTTGCAAATGTCTTTCTAATTCTAGCTTTTATGTAATATTCTGGGAGGTACTGTTCTCTAAATATAGATAAGAGCCCAAAAGCCACCTCAATAGCTAACAACAGTGACTAAATAATAATTTTATTTACTTTATGTCACATGGCATTATTATATTTTCACAGTCAGGTGGAAGCTTGGCTCTGCAAACTGATAAAGTAGCATATGAGCTCATGTTTACTTATTGAAAATAGGTCAAGGATCAGGGGAAAGGAAGGGAACTCTACAGAAGCAAACCTTATGGTGATAACTAAATGAAGTAACTTTTCACAGATTTCATGATGCTGGATAATTGCCTTATAGCCCTGTCAAGCTGGTGGAGAAATACAGCTGAATTTGATCATTATTTTGTTTAATGATATTCCATGATCATGATTATTTAATGTGAGCAATGTTTTCCAGCTTGGTGTGTGTGTATGTGTATCATATACAAACACACATACACATATAGTGGAACCTCGGTTCACGACCACAATTCGTTCCATAACTTTGGTTATGAAACGAGTTGCTTGTGAACCGAAACAAATTTTCCCACTGGGTTGTATGGAAATACGATTGATCCATTCCAGACCCCTATGAACTTTATGGTTTAGATTTTGAAGCACACAAATACAGTTACTGTAGTTAAATATGCCATAGAAATCATAGTGTAACAGTAAAATCCTTTAATACGAACACTGAGAAAACCGTGAACAACAGAGAAAACTGTTCAGTCAGTCGATTCTGAGCAAGAGAGAGGTTGCCGTTTTGTGACAGAGTCTGCCTCTGTGATGGAAGGATGCTCTCCTTCAGGTGTTTTCTTTCTTGTGATTTCTTCATCCTCAGGAAGTTTGGTTGTAAACTGAGGATTTGGGTGTGAACCAAGTCAAACATTTACCTGATTTTTTGGTTGTGAACTGATTTTGTTGTGAACCGAAGCGGTTGTGAACCGAGGTTCCACTGCAATAAATTAATTAGTTTTGTACATAAGAGTTTTGCAGCAGAGAAAACACCTTGCTGAGATTGGGGTTATCACAACAGGTCTGCAGAAATCCAAATGTCCATTGGATGGCAGCAAGGAGATGCATAAAATTATTTTTGCTGTCACCTTGTGGTCACTTGGATTTAGACATGAGCATCAAGTGTCCACCATCTCTTCACTCAAAGAAGCAGGCCAGAACTGGTAGCTCACCAATTATATATGAAAAGCCATTGCACTGTAGAAAAAAAACCCATCTTTTTCCATAGCCCACAGCATCTAAAGCTTACATTTATTATGGGTACTGTCATTTTAATAGGACTCTTTCCTTAGGTCTTCCAAAGTGAAATAAAGAGGCAGCAAGAAGTAGTTGTTTAAGTGTTCACATAAGGCTTTGGTGACCTGTGTTGTACAGATGCAGATTTTATGATCAATTTCAATGATGGAAACTAAGTTGAGTTAAATTTACACCTCCTATCCTCTTAGTATATCTCAGTAAATTCTGCTATTTATCTGGGCTTACCCAATTAAGGCAAATTAGGAGATTCTGCAGTTAACTTCATGTCTGTAAAGCAGACTTTGAAAGGCAATATGGACTGACTGAAAAATAATATCAATTTTTAAAAAAACCTTAAACAGCCTGGTTGCTTCATGTTCAACATCAATGCAAAGACATTTTGATGTATACATATAGAGATTCCATCAAATTATGCAGGATTTTAATTCAAGTGGATGAGTGTCTATCCATATACATCTAAATATCTCACCTTTGCTTGTGCCGTGCCTCATGTCTTCACGTGATTGCTGAATGTGTATATTAGCCCTGTATCCTGGTGGTGGAGCTAGTAGAGATTTTAACATTTGGTTGGATGCTAAAATCTTCACTAGTTCTCCCTCACCTCATAAATATTTTAAATGATAGGATGGTAAACATGGAGCAAAACATAGAAGAAAGAATGATCACAAATCCATCTAGTTGCAAATGAGGTACATTGGTAGACATGCATGTAACTCTTCAAAACATTTCAATGGCGATCCGTCCCCTGTCTCTTTTGTCCCAGAGATTTCTCCCAGAGCTCCTCTGAAATTCTGTGCTATATGCTTGCCCTTCTGATTACAGTTTCCAGATTGTTATTCATTACCTGCACTGTCTGCAAGGCTAGTTTTACTGCTGAAAAGTCTTGTGAAAGTGAAGCCCCCACCTATTCATAAAACGGCTCAAAGCCCGCCCCTCCCAAACGAAAAACAGCCAACTCCAATTAAATGTTGGGGTCCTGGCTTAGCCCTGTGGAGAGACTGAACCTTCCCTTCTTGATTCAGAGCCTGTGGAGCAGCCCTGTTGGTCTCCAGAGGGTTGTCATGGTTATTCTGCAACTAGCTGATGTCATCCCCCTTTATGTAGCAGCAAGATCTTTTCAGCTGATCGGCTCTGGGGAGAACAGCTTAAAATGTGAAGACATCCAGAAATCTCGGTCTCTGAAATGGCAATTGCAAGGAAACCCAATAAAAGGAAGGAGGGAAGCAAGAGGGTGAAATAAAAGATGGGAATTGGATGGACTCTCAGGCTGGGCAAAAACTGATGGGAAAGAAATGCGACAGACACCCAAGCTCTTGCTGGTAACAATGATAGGACTGATAGCAGAAAAAGAATGAAATCAGTAAGGAAGCTTATTGAAGTAGATGAATAGGCCTGGAGAGAAAGGCAGTCAAAATTATACAAAAGCAAGAGAAAAATGAAGGAATAAGCTGTTTGCGTTGTGACTTAGGAACTGAAAAGTAGGATAAGCATCCCAGGCTTTAAATGCATTCCAAATAGTCAGTGTCATATGTCTAATGTTGACAGCTGACATTCATCTATCCGTTGATTAAACAATGCACAAGACCCAACAGTTAGCAAGACGCAACACTTACTCATTTATGGCCATATTCTAAACCCCCTTATTCATATTAATTAGCATTTTAATCCTTCAATGGGCACATTAAAATAGATGCCAGTCTGACAAAGCTACTTTGTTTAGGGTGAAAAGGGATGCAAAACATGCCCCTTCTGAGTTCTGCAAAATGAAATGCTTTTCACTGAAATGCAGTCAGAGATTCAGTAGTGTAAATCAAAGAGTGCAGATACATAAGAGATAGTATTTTTAGGGCTTCTGTAACATTTCAGAATGTACTTATCATGTAATGGAAACCAAACTTCAGAGTTATTTCCATAGATAATCAGGTTTGCCTTGCAGCTCGATGTTTTGTACTATGCAACCCAATCTGTTCTGAAGGACCTTCTGAAATAGGATGCTTCTCAGCATATTATCCAAGATCTTGTACTTGAATAAGTCTGAAGAATTGAATCAGAGACATGACTTGAATTTATATTCTATCACTGAGTTATGCTCAATGAACATCAATATATTAGGCTTCCATTTGCCTCACTAGTTAGAGTTGAATCTACGACCTCATAAATGGTGATATATTTGGGTTATGTGCCATCAAGTCAACATCAGCAGTTAGCAACCACATAAATAGATTTCCACTAGGAAGATCTGCCTCCTATCTGGTCTTTCAGATTTTTTATCAAAACATTCTTCACTGCTATGATTGCTATGATTGACAACCCTGCATTAGGTTGTCCTCTTTTCTTTCTTTCTGCTTTTCCCAGCATTATAGACTTCTCAAGAGAGCTAGATAGTTGCATACCGTGTCCAAAATATGACAATTTCAGCCAGGTCATTTGTGCCTCAAGTGAGAACTCTGACTTGATTCAATGAACCATTTGTTTGTCTTCTACCCATGGTATTCTCAAGAATCTTCTTTTTCTATCCCACTTCTTCAAAGTCCAAACAGACATATTTTATAGTCCTGTTTTTGGAGACAGAGAAAATTGCCAAAACATCTTGTGGGTTAGACTTTGCATAGAAATAGCCAAACTATTTAATTTGAAAGATGGAATTGTATCTGAAGGAACAGCCCATTTTTCCTATGTAACTTTCTCTAATCATGGGTTAGTTTGACTCTAAGTTCCCCAGTAAACAGCTGGACTCTAGTCTGAGGACATTAATAAGAAATTCAAACTGAATTCTGATCTCTTTGCCCTGAGCTTCTGCTTTAAACTGGGTCATATCCAGGAAACTGACAAAAATATCTCTGCCACGATCATTCACTATCCCACACTTGTGCTTCAAAATAGACTCCTGTGTTTTTGTTTGGTTGCCTACAAGACTTCTCTCCCTGCCCCTTGAATTCTTGCACTTCTTATTTGTATGAATTTATCACTCCCTTGATCCCAAAATAGCGCTGGTATTTTGGGACATCTTTGGAACACTCAAGTGTCTGGAGGAATGCAGTTGTGGGCAATCCAAGGCCATCGATCATAAAACTGAACTCAGGCCACAGAAGAAGCTGTTGGAAAAGTTCAACATAATTTTCAAGTGGCATAATAACTCGATTATGTACAGTATATGCGTATGTGAGCATATCCTTGTGTTATCAAACTATCCTAAAAGTGCTCCTTCATCATTCTGAGTGCCCAAAAGGATTTAAAACATTGAGCGCATTCATTTTCACAGAAAAATAAGGCCAGTCTGACTGGATATATTTATGAAACAGCCCCCTTCTCCATTTTTGTAAATTTGTGTATATTGCTGTGCTTGCCTAAAGCCAGGATCCAGAAAATTTAAGGAAACAAAGTGTCCTGGATTCTGATCCATTAGCCTCCTTCAATGATTCATTGCTCAGTACTCACCCTTATTTCTTTTTTTTAGTCTTTGTTTTCTTTGTAAGATAGTTTTATTGAGATTTATTTAATATAATGTTCATGGGTAAGCAAAACTTGAACTTGGTAACATTTACAAATTTGAGTCATATGATGATGAGCCTTCTGCATGAAAGGGATGGCTGGAGCAATAGACCACTGCTAGCTGGAAGGGAAAGGGTTTGATGAGGCTATGAATAAGAGGCAATGATTTCTCTAAGGACTTTATTTATTCATGGCTAAGGCAGGACAGGTGAACAATGAATCACTCATTGGCACAGCAGTAACAACTTTTAAAGTTGACGATGTTCCATTAATGATCAGTGGTTGTGAGCCCAGGAGTATAGTACAGAGACTTGGCCACACTCTCAAAGCCAATCCATGAAAACAAGTATATAAGGTATATAAAAGACCTGTGATAGCACAGTGGTTAGAATGCAGTATTGCAGGCTAATTCTGCTGACTGCCGACTGCCAGCAGTTTGACAGTTCGATTCTCATCAGCTCAAGGTTGACTCAGCCTTCCATCCTTCTGAAGTTGGTAAAATGAAGACCCAGATTATTGGGGTCAATATGCTGACTCTATAAACCACTTAGAGACCGCTGTAAAGCATTGTGAAACGGTATATAAGTCTAAGTGCTATTGCTGTATATCGGTCCATTCCTTAAATTTCTCAGAATTATTTAAAGACTTAGAGCACTCTCATGTAGCCAGTTTGACCATGTTTTTTCTCTCCCTCCCTCCGCCCCTCTCTCACACACACGATAGTACTGGAACAGTCATATATTTTTTGCAAATAAACAATGCTTTCCAAGCACCAATGAACAACCACAACTGAATTTCCTGCTTAACTATCCTGGTAGAAGTATCTCAATAAACAAAGAAAGAAAAAACACTCCTTCCCCAACAAGCAACCTAGCAATTTGGGACGTTCTTTAGGATAGCAAACAAACTAACACCCTGTCCTATTTGGGGGGCTCAGTTACCCCACCATGGTTCTACCACCATGCTGAACTTGTGGGATTTGGAAAGATAGCAAGCAAGTCATCTCTGAGGACTATTAAGACTATCCTGTGCAATCCAGTTTAAAGCTACACTGGCCTAAAATCAAGAGTGTTTTTGCAACTAGTTTTGTTAATGCAGGAAGTAGGAACCAGATTACATATGATGCTAAGTGTCCAGATGAGCATCAGGTGATTAGAGATGTAGACTGTTGAATAATCTGATAGTAGACCACAATGACTGAGTTCACAGCTAGTTCATAGCAACATAGCTAAAACAATCCTTATTATATTTAGCTAGGAGCAGCCATGAGAAGCGAGGGTGACAAAAAGATCAAGATGGCATTTATGATTACACTGGTCTACAAGGAGAAAGCCTCAGAAATGAAAGTAGCTTAATTCTACCGTATTAAATTAAGTCCTGAATATTAATTGGCTCCAGTTTCCAAGATATATATAGCTCAAGATCAAAATTGCATCAAAATGATTCAAAATTAAGAGGGGGATGTGCGATTATGCTCCATAACTTTTCTGCAAAATGTGATATAGCAGTGAGAATGGTGCCACACCAATCTGTTCTGACCCAGGCTGAACAGAATCATGAAACAGACTCCTTGTCCCGAAAAAAACCCCTTTTTATTTGGTTAATGTGAATTCCTGGCATTTACACCCAGAAAAGTCCCAGCAATAATCCTTCCCAGGTTTAAGTGCAAGAACAGACCTTATCAGTCCTTGGATAGTTGCCAGGCCGAAAGCTTCCAGTCACAATGCTGTAAAAGGAAATACTTGGCAAGGAGTCTCTATGAGGCACAAACTCAGATAAGCAAATCTTCACAATAATAAGCGAACTAATTGTTTCCTGCAAACATCTCTCCCTTTTTGCTCCTATTTATTCCCTATGGGAGGGGCCATTCAGCATCCACTTGTGCCTTTTCTTCTGAGTCAACTCCTGTTCCATAGTTGTTCCCTTCTCCTGACAGCTCTGTGCATATGCGCATCTGGCACAGGCTCCAGCTGTTCTTCTTCCCCACTTATCTCTGACTCCGAAGACATCTGATAAATGTTGGACAGCCCTGGCCCCATCTCTGCCTCTGACACAGAGCACCCACCAGAGCTTTCCCCAGACACCAGTACTGGCCCAAGTTTCTCCCCAACCTCCTCACTATCCGAGTCTGCTGCCAGCTCCTCTGGCAGCTTACGAGCCACAACACAATCATTATAAATTTATCTTTTTATTGATACCAATAACATAACTTTCCATTCATTTATTGGTTTTTCACGTAACATTTTCATGCGTTTTGAATGAAAAACTGACAAGCTCTAACATCAGATTAAATGACAAGGTTCCATTTTATTCAATATCTAAACTGCGCTTTTTGGCTTTTCTCTTGTGAACTGCAGTAGGATCATCCCTGGGGAGATTCCAGCAGTAATCGGCAAGCATGGATGGACTCCATTTCCCTTTGGTATCTTTTCTTCATACCTGTGATATCCTGATGGAATCTCTCCCAATGCTCATCACTCACCACCCCACAGTTCAAAGGAAAATAGTCTAAATGCGAGTGTAAGAAGTGAATTTTCAGTGACATGTTCGCACCAAGAGCTTTATAGGACCTAAGCAAATTTTCCCCATGTTTTTCATAGTCATCTGCCTTGCTGTTCTCAAAGTGAAGATAAAAATGTGGTACCATTTTTATTGTTCTACCGTACTTTGTCGAGAAGTTACAAGGCATCATGATCATTAGAAACCTCCCTCCCTTGTAGGCAAATATACTCCCCTTTGTATAAATCTTTATTGTAAAATATCTTCAAAACTTTAACCAACCAGCACATTTATCATCCGTTTTCTAATTCATCTAATCAAAATATGTAAAATTAACACATTTTATCTTGGAGGTGGATAATTTCTCAATTTTTAGAGATTGAGTCAGTGTTACTAGATCAAACCAGTCATCTTGGCTTTTTGAACTATTTTTATCTTGTAAAAGTGCCTGGACACAGGAGCAGCAGCACTATAAGGGAATTTTCTTGTTCAACATACAGTATATTCTGCAATTAAACTTTATTTTAGACTATCTATGTAACATACTGTGTTGCAAAGAGGTCTTTTATAATCCAATGCTACTTGTTGCCTCTTAACCAAACAGCTGCAGTTCATGTCACATAGTAACCCTAGTAGGGTAATAATGTGGTGACATATTCTTGGATGCTGTGTCTCCATGTGTTTGTGTTTTTACCATAGCCCGAGGGCAAAGGATATGCTTTATACACAAAAGAGTCCTAGATCCGATGGAAAAGATCAAATAGCATTAAAAGGTCCTCGGACCGAATCCTTGGAGAGCTGCTGCCAGTCAATGTAATGACTAAATGAACAAATTGAAGAATGGTAGAAGGCAGCTTTTAGTGTTCTCCAAGGTGCCTTAGGTGATAGTACCAATGTCCCCTTGACTTTCCTATCATGTGGCAAATGCCTGAAAGGACTTGTGTGTTAAATCCCCAGATGCATTACAAAGAACCATCTACATGCAGGCTTTAGGCAAGTCTCTGGGGGCTGCATAAATTTGCCAGCCAGTCTCAGGTTTCTCTTCCTGAAAGGAGATGAAATGTGTATTCCCCTGCCCCTTCGGTCTTATTAGTTGGAAAATCTTTTGGCCTTCTGCTAACCATTCTTGGTATGTGCTTGCTACATCTTAGATCCAGTTCTGTGCCCCTAAAGAAATTCAATCCATCATATAAGCCAATCCATTGCATTTTTCTTTTTATGGAAAGATGTACATTATTCTTGAATTACTTTTGCTCTTCCTTCCATTTTCAGGCTGCCATTCAGCAAATTCCCTGTGCGAAACTTCCAAATTTTGCTATTCTGGGTTTCATTTAATGCACTGTAGGATCATCGCCAAATTCCACTGCTAGCTGGGTATCATTCAATAGGATTCTCGTAGTTACATTGGCCATCTGAGTTTAGCTAGAATAACCCTTTTCTCTTGAGACTGCACATATTTTTCTCCAGTATAAATCCGACTGCTGCTTCCCAAGGAAATACTTAATTAGATGTTAGGAAGGACAAGAAGTCTCTGCTGGGCTTTTTAAAGCAATCTTCTTAATGAGATTCTGTTATTCCTTTGCCTACTATTATTGGCTATTAGTTTAGAGGATAATTATAATGATGGCAGCAATCACACAAAAATAATAACACATCCATACTGTGTTTCTCAGGGATTCAAAGGTACAAAAATGGTGCTATCTCCAAGAGACTTGCAAGTTCTGATAAGGTCCAAAGTGTGTATATTACATTTGTATAGTGCAAAATGGGATTGGTCTGACAAGGCTAGGCAAATCAGATCTCATGTCACCCATGTGCTAGAATATTCACAGTACTCCTGTATTGTATTATCTGAACTGTAAAAAAAAATAATCTTCAAAATTTATTCTGCCCCAGATTCTACAAATTTGACAGCACTGGAGTTTTTTTTAGCATTCCCATTTTCATACGCTAATTTTATGCATGTAGGCTTTCTGTCTATAATTTAGAAACTCAGAGTAGAGGGAATCAGAAGTTGTCTTTCCAGTGACGAGGAGGTGGGCAACAGGAATTACTACACTGGGCAGGGTCATCAGATCTGGATTGTGAAAGTCTAGATGATGACCACTAGAGGTCAGCAAAGAGAACTCTAATTCTTTGGTGCCGTATGGTGGATGTCTCATTTCATTTTCAGTTTTCAGATCTAGTAGCCAGGGGGAGGAACAAGATAGACTGAAGAGGAACACAGATTAGAAGTTTAGGATCTGCTTTAAAGTTCACTGTAAAAAAAAAGGAAGGAGAAATCTAGGACAGGTATGTTGGAGGTGTGAAGAGACAAAGGTAGGCAAACTGTTTTGAGAATCCTTTCACTGATAAACATTTGTTTTCAGCCTAGGCTATATCAATTGTAGCTGCAAACAAATGACTTTTAAGGAGATTTCCTGTTCCACCTTGCTGTGGATGTTCCACCTTGCTGTGGATCAGTCCTGAAAATGGATATCATGTGATGCAGCTGTTAAAGCCAAAGATTGGCTTTGCCTATTGTAATAATTCATTATTTCGTTAACCATGCTTTAGTGAATAAACCATAATCGTAATGTGGTTTGTCACATCATGTAATGTGTGATGGAATGTAGTGAGAAGCTGGATTCCAAGGAGAGAGGGGATGTATTCCTTAGGAGTAAAAGGCAACCCAACCAAGGTATCATATGTGAGAGAAAAGGGGTAAAGGCAGTCCCTCCCTAATAATTCTCAGAGTTTGTTGTAGATGCTGACAGTGGAGTCCTTAGTCTGGCAAGAATTTGTGTAGTAGCTTGGCGGTTTTCTTGGTGAACTGATGCATAGATGATGTTGCCTAGTTTTATAATGAAACATCTGCAAGAAAATCAAGCTCAG
>JANHJO010009837.1:21110-34944 GCA_032468235.1 Pseudoxyrhopus heterurus
GGACTAGAAGACCTCCAAGGTCCCTTCCAGCTCTATTCTGATTGATTGATTGATTGATTGATTGATTGATTGATTGAAAAGGTCTAGGGTCTCTTGCTTGAGCAGAGGGTTGGACTAGAAGACCTCCAAGGTCCCTTCCTGCTCTATCCTGATTGATTGATTGATTGATTGATTGATTGAAAAGGTCTAGGGTCTCCTGCTTGAGCAGTGGGGTTGGACTAGAAGACCTCCGAGGCCCCCTTCCAGCGGATTCTGTGTTTTATGGTCTCTCTGGGGTCAGTTTAGATGTCCACTTGTGGGCTTCACCGTTGACCTCGTAGCCGAGCCAACCTTCTGCCTCTTTTCAGAACTTCCCGTTGATCTCAACGTCCCGTTGGCTCTTGAAAAGGGGCGAAGTCTCCCTCCCTCCAGCCGAAGACGGCGGGATCTTTCGGAAGGGATCCGGCCGAGGGATCTGCTACCTCTTCGTCTTCAACGACGTCCTGATCATCACCAAGAAAAAAAGGTGAACGCGGGAAAAAAAATTCCTTTATTCTCCCTGAACGTCCACGAGTCCCTTGGGAGAGGGCGGTGTATAAGTTTTAATAAAATAAATAAAATAAAAATAAATTTATAATGATAATAATAATAATTTTTGTTTAAATTTGTCTTGAATAGAAGAAAAAAAAAACCAGGAAGAAAATGACTAGGCAAACTTATTTCCAGGTAGTCCTCGTTTAGTGACTGTCCAAAACGAGGACAGTGGAAAAAAAATTTACGACCCTTTTTTCAACTTAACAACCGTTGCAGCCTCTCGGTGGTCACGGGATCAAAATTTAAGACGCTTGGCTCCGATTCATACTTACGACGGTCGCGGGCCACACGATCCCCTTTTGTGACTTTCTGACCAGCCAAGTCGAGCAGGGGAAGGCCGATTCGCTTAACGACCGTGGGACTAACTTAACAACCGCAAGTTGGTTCACTTCACAAGTGTGGCAAGAAAGGCCGTAAAACCGGACAATGCTCCGTTCGCTGTCTTGCTTAGCGACCGAAAGGTTGGCCGTAACTCGAGGACTACCCGTGTTTCTCTGTCAGATTTATCTGAGATATTTGTCGAATTTATATATTTGTGCGTAAGTTCTTGAAGAAGAAAAAAGCGTAAGAGGGCTTTTTAAAAAAGGTTTTAAAAATATAGAAAAAACCACACCAAAGTATAATAAGTCATGATTATAACCTACAACACATTATATACAACTTCTTTCCAAGCAAGGTTGTTTTTCAAAGGGTTGATTTTTGTCATCTTTTTCCCAATGGAAAACTTTTTTAAAAATCCGCCACACACACACACACGTATATATCTATATCTCTATCTATCTCTCCTATCTATCTATCTTTATCTATCTAATCTATCTATCTCTCCTATCTATATCTACCTACCTACCTATCTAATCTATCTCTTTTTGTATCTATCTCTCCTATCTATCTACCTGTCTATCTCTCCTGTCTATCTATATCTAATCTATCTCTTCTATCTATCTATCTATCTATCTATCTATCTATCTATCTATCTATCTATCTATCTATCTTTATTTATCTCTATCTTATATCTATCCATCTATTTGTATCTATATCTATCTTTATCAATATCTATCTATCTCTTCCATCTATCTGTATATCTATCTAATCTATCTTTATCTATCTCTCCTATCTATATCTACTTACATACCTATCTATCTAATCTATCTCTTTTTGTATCTATCTCTCCTATCTATCTATCTACCTATCTATCTATCTATCTATCTCTCCTGTCTATCTATATCTAATCTATCTCTCCTATCTATCTATCTATCTATCTATCTATCTATCTATCTATCTATCTATCTATCTATCTATCTATCTTTATCTCTATCTTTGACTCTATCTTTGTCTCTATCTTTGTCTCTCTATCTCTCTATCTATCATCTATGACTTTTAAAATGCCCTTAAAAGAAATGTATCAACAAAGAAAACCCCAATCATCCTTCACTTACAGTTATTTACTGTAAGACATAATAAGATTTGTGCTAAATTATAGTGTAAATAATATTAACAGTTATATAGTTAAAATATTTTGCAATAAACTTGGATAGTTATTTCCCTTCTTCTTTATGGGATTGCCTCATATGTGTGTAATATTGCAAATTCTTCTCAAAACATTCCTCTATGTCAAGTTGGTCAGGCTTCAAGAGCATGGAACCTTTGTATGGAAACTCTCAACTGGAGTTCCAGACAAAGACATGCACTTTAAACTCAAGAATCTCATGTGGTGTCCAGTCTCTTTTCAGCATGGGAATGAAAAATATTTGTAGTCTTTCCCCACAAAGAAATTAATCTTTGTAATTCCCTGCTTTTTTCATTTTAGGAATTTGATTTGGGGTGAGAGGGAACAAACAGTTTCTTTTACTTCATCATTAAATTCTGGAATCCTTGATAATCAACTCAAAATTACCCTAAGATATAGGAATAGTCTCACAACTACCGTATCTTCTGTTCCCCTGTTTTATCTTTTCTTTTCTCCTTGCTGTTTGAAGAGCTGTTACCAAGAACAACGAGAATATGCAGCTGAGCGGCTGAGACCTTGAAGCTGCCTATAAACCACAG
The DNA here is from genome assembly GCA_032468235.1 of Pseudoxyrhopus heterurus. Classification (NCBI taxonomy): domain Eukaryota; kingdom Metazoa; phylum Chordata; class Lepidosauria; order Squamata; genus Pseudoxyrhopus; species Pseudoxyrhopus heterurus. The sequence continues at coordinate 23,730 of JANHJO010009837.1, forward strand.
CTGCACAGCAGATTGAGCAGGCACATAGGTCAGCAGATCAGTCTTCACCACTAAGATGAGATGTATTGTGTTTCTGTTTGAAATGTGAGAGAAGATTTCTAAATTTCTATTTATTCATATTAATTAGTATACGAAAATGCAGAATAAATTGCAATAGCAATAACACTTAGATTTATACACTGCTTCACAGTGTTTTATAGCCCTCTCTAAGCTGTTTACAGACTCAGCATATTGTCCCCAAACAATCTGGGTCCTCATTTTACCGACCTCAGAAGGATGGAAGACAGAGTCAACCTTGAGTCGGTCAGGATCAAGCTGCAGAATTGCTGGCAGTCGGCAGTGAGCAAAATTAGCCTGCAATACTGCATTCTAACCACTGTGCCACCACTGCTCTGTATTCTCCAATGATCTCCAAATCATTGTATTCTCCAATGATTGTGATGTTTTCTTTTGGTGATTTTCAACTTGCTACTCATTTATTGGAGAATTTAAATCCACCCATATTCCCTTTCCCCTCTGATTTTGGCACATAGAATTATCAGGGCAATACATATTGATCCTTTCTGGGGGTTGGTTCATTCTGTGCCATAGAAGATGCAGTCAGAATCTCTGGACCGTCTTGATCTAATTTAAAGAATACAGGATTAGCAAAGTGCCTCTATGCAGTATCTGTTATATCAGTACTTATTATATCAACCTAATTGTATAAACGATGTCATTAGTGCTATTAGAAAATTATAATCCTGAAGCAGGTGCTACTTACTCAAGGGAAGAAAAAAAAACAAAGAGCTGAATACTGGTAGCGAGAATGCTTTCATGAAACACAGCAAGGAATTCTGATGACTTCTCTATATTTATGATGCTTCGGCTGATATAGTGTTCTATGTAGGATCCATAGAGAATAAATCTTTCTCATTGGACTCTTGCAGAGTTTGGGCTGAGTAAATATATATGTGATAATAACTTCTTTGTGTGGAAAGAGGACTTTGGTTTCTTGCATTCAGTAAATGGTCTGATGGAACAGGACAGCAGGAATGAGGCAGCAGTTCACCATTAAGCCCCAGATATTAATGTTTGGAAAGTGGGTGTCTCCATCCTCTATAATCCAAACCGGAAAACTATTATTTTCCTGAAGATATAAACATAATACAATATTCAATGTGTCAAATAGAAGAGTCAATAGGCTCTTATTTTCAAATTCTTAAGCTCCAAAGTGAATAATTTCTTCATTTTATTTATTTAGTTAAAACACTCTATGACAATGTATGTTTGACAAATGAACAAATAAGAAAAATAATTAAAAAAACCCAAACTCTGGGCATCTCATAACCAAAGGATAAAACAATACATACAACCAGTAAAAATAGGAAACAAGAAAACCAAAACCAGAAAAGTCAGATGCGTCCTCATGCACAACACTCTCCTTCCCCTCTGATTCCATACTATCACTGCACTTGGAGAAAAAGCTGGATCAGAAAAGTTACACTTCCAAGGACTGCAAAGTGGCAATTGTTTAAGGGTCAGGACTTGGAGCATGCTTATCCATTCTATAACAAACCTTTGCTAGCCACAAATTGGGCACTTTTCTTCTTCTAGGCAAAGGAAAAGAACTCAATCAACTCATAAACATGTTTCCATAGAGGAATATCTCATAGTGCACACTGGTCTTTGAACAGAAGTGGAGACAGAGAAAACTTGGTGATACAATGGCCTAGGTGATAAATGGCTTGGGTGCTAGTTGATTGCTACCATTTTTCTTGCCAATTGTCATTGTATGGAAAATGGATTCCTTGTTTGTGTCCTACAGTAATTATTGACCCCAAAAGAGAAAAAAAAAATCCACAACATTAATTTGCTTAATAGCACCCTATGCAGATGGCATATTTTGCCCAGCAAGTTGGCACCGACTGTGGACATAAGGAGCCTCATCTATTTAAGTCAGCATTCATCTGCATCCCTGTTTATCAGAGGGCTCCTTAAGTAACCAAAACAAAATAGAAATTTGTTTTGAACTACCAATCATTATAGCAAAGGTCTCTGTGGCTTGCTATCAGTTGTAGGCAGTATCACATTAAAATGAAGGTAAAAACAGAGCAATTCTATTTCCAAGATGGTTATATTTAAAAGAATGCTTCTTCATCTTGTCTGTTGCGCTTCTTCTCTATTACTCTTTGACAAAATTTACTCAGTTTAAGGCTTGTAAACAGACTTAATGCTGCTATCCTATAAGAAAGTTCTTGATAAAGATGAAAATATTCAACTTCTCTGTTGGAAGACGGAGAGAGATCTGCAGTAACAGCATTTTTTATTTGACAGTGATATCTGCAAATTAGGTCTCTTTAATTTAGTACCAGTTAGTGACATGGGCATATTAGAGATAGCATTCTAGTATCCTTAAGTTTAGCTTCTTTAATTGAGAGTTGCAAAACGAAATAAGAACCATGGAGATTAGCAATGGTACAAACTGTTGCCTAGCTGAAACAAATCCAACTGTTGCTGAATTTTCTAATTATTTATCCATTTGGTAATTCCTGCACTGAGAAATTGCTTGGAACAGATGGCTTTCATTTCTTTTGCAGACTCTGATGAATGAATGAATATAGCATAAATCAAAAAGCATCTGACCCAGAATATACACTGCCATGACTTAAGCTATACTTGAATAGGTTTTAGATCAACCTTAGCATAAATTAGAAATTAGTATATATACCAGCTATAGAAAAAACTGAGGATTTTCACAGAAAATCTCTATTATAATTACAGCACTTTTCTCCAATGTGGTGCTGTCCAGATATGTTGCTCCCTTAATTTCAGCCAACATGACCTAAATGTTAGAGGCTGTCTTATTTATCAATATTTTTTCAAGTGTAAGATCAGATGACAATGCTGTCAGTAACAAAATCAGGGGAGGCAGCAAAGCTAGTACTGTTTTAGGTGCATTTAGAAACAGACAGTAGGGAAACTTGGACTAAGTAAATTAAATATATTGATGTAGGCTTTTACAACCAGCATCTATCCATTAGAGACGAGCTTATAGGCTAATAGACCATAGTCTAATTATTTTGTATCCTCTTATTTCACTAGCACCTATGGCTGATATTTCCAGAGAGGATAGTGGTCTGTTCAGTAGCACAGGTCCTGGGAACTCATAGACAATGCAACTAGCTAACAACTGGTATCAAAAACTATTGAACAGCTGCTGTGGCACAGTGGTTAGAATGTAGTGCTGCAGGCTACTTCTGCTGATCATTGGATGCCAGCAGTTTGGCAGCTGAGGTCTCACCAGCTCAAGGTTGACTCAGCCTTTGATCCTTCTGAGGTTGGTAAAATGAAGACCCAGATTGTTGGGGGCAATATGCTGACTCTGTAAACTGCTTAGAGAGGGCTGTAAAGCAGTATATAAGTCTAAGTGCTATTGCTAGTGCTATCATCAACACTGTGATATTGGCCAAGTCTAGAACTGATGCAAAGAACTCTTATGGAAATGTTCTAGAAGGCATTCATGGAGGAAATTCCATTTTTCAAAATTCTGACCTTAATCCAACTGAAATGCTGTGCATTAGCCTATAGTTTTTATAAGACAGACTCAAATAAATTGTTCTCTGTGAACAAATCAACTGGTACAGGATATATTTGGTTGAAGTGATTGTGCTTGAGGAAGGGTCATCAGTTGTAATTCTAAGGCTTCATGTATAGATGGTCCTCATTTAATGATGGTAATTGCACCAGAATTTCCTTTGCTAAGAAAGAGCTACCAGGATTTTTAATTACTATTATTCCTTTCACTCTTATTCTTGTATAGCTATGATGGCCTCTAGTGGCCAAAAGGAGCAATTGGAACAAAAATCTACAAATCCAGGAAGTTTAACACTACAGGTTAATGATGGTAATCAGCACTGGAAATTTCATTGCTAAGCAATGCAGTCATAAAGCATGATGTCACATGATCACACCACTTTAGCGATAGCAGTTCCAGCACTTCTGACTGCTGTCATTAAGGGAATCCCCACCGTTGTTAAATGCAACATCACTTGTGGTTGCCAAATATTGTAATTCTGAGCTGGTCGCTGAGTACCTGGATTGTGAAAATGGAATCAGGGAAACACTGCAAAGGACTGGTTATAAATTCTAACAGTCACTGAAGGAGTAGCTATTAAGCAAGAATTATTTGTACTTCTCCCAGAAAAGATGGCAAATGCGGTACACAATTTGGTGTGCTTATTTAATCTGTATCTCTTTCATAATGAAATTTAGGTGAAACTCAGATTATATTCTGGGTCACCAAACTACAGGCTAAGGAACAGTCTTCTCTCCAGCCTGGCTGGCAAAACATTAATCCGCTGCTAAAGCTTTTCTAAAGGTTCATTCCTCATCCTGAGGGAATCTAAAGAGTAAACAGAATTTTCTGGCAGAGAAATGCAAACAGCATTCTGGCTTTGGCTGTTCAACACTACAGGTCAGAGATTGTGGAGGGTACATGACCATTACATATTTTTAATGCTGAGAGTTACAAGATATAAAATATGAGATATATGGAGATATGGCGGCACCTTTATATTATTAAGTTTTCTATTAAATATAAAATAGGAGGGAGTCAGTTTGGTGTAATAAGGCACCAGAAACCAAGAGACTCTGAGTGGCGGTTTTTCAAACTTGACAACTTTAAGATGTGTGGACTTCAACTCCCAGAATCCTTCAGCCAATTAAAGGAATTGTCAGTTGCAGAAAACAGCACGGATAAAATTGCGCACGGGTTCTTTAAGGCAAAGCACGTGATGGCCTGTGCCTCAAAAGCGGAAGACGATGGGGAAAATTGGAGAAATGGTGAGAATCCTTTCTCTCTTGTGTTTTTAAAAGGACAGCGATTGCTTTTCGTAAGGCTATTGCTGTTGTCGAGAGCATTCTATAAACGCCAGGACTTATTGAAAATGAGTTGGGTAGATTAAAACTGCTTACAATTTGGAAGATCTTGCCGGGAAGGGTAAGTAGACAATCCAAATTAAATCCAAGCAAAATGGGCGGGAATAGAAACGTTAAATTCCCAAACCTTTTTGTATATCTCATTGGCTGCATTTATACCTTATCCCAAAAGTAAAACCTAAAAGTAGACAAAAGGCAGCGTGGCGTAGCTTGCTACCGATTTTTTTTGCAACCTAGTTTAATGATGCTTAAAAAAAAGTTGGAATTGATTTTTACTCTCTCACCTTTTAGGCAGAAAAAGAGAAAGTTTCTTACAAACATGAATTGATTCCTAGTGTAATTAAAGCTAGGGGAGACTTTAGGAAATGTGCACACATCCTTAGGATAAATAAGATTTTACATTCTTTTCAAGGTTAAACTGTACTATTAGTGCACGTGGAGCAACCCCCCCCCACACAATTGCGCCTTAGCCTTTCAAGCTCGCACGTTGCCAGCAGCAAGAGAATCTGGGGACCCTTATTTAGTAGATTATTACAGCAGTGAGGCTTACACGCGTATGCTGGGACAGAGACAAATTCAATACACTGTAGTTTTATTTGCCTGTACTCTAAATGTAAAAATCATAAAATTTACATTCTTAAAACTACTTGCATTTTCAGTTCCTTTATATCGGTATATCTCTGGAATTGTTCTTTGTATTTGGGGGTAAATGAAGAATTGGCAGATACTTATCACAATGAAAATAATAAGCTTAATAAAATGTCTTTCACTGTTGGGCCAAAATGAATTCTTGATTGTTGTGTAAGTTCTCTACCCGTAGCCACTTTTTCAGATATCGCATCCTGTCCATGAAGTCTCTAGGGCTAAATAGTGTTATTGCCTCTTGTGCAATTAATAAGTGGCCCACGAAGGAGGTCAGAGAAAATAAGGCAGTTGCAAGTACTGCATTTATTGGTTACAACCTCCAAAATAAAATTGTGCAAAAGCAAGTCACATTCCTTTAACTTACTAGATATAGGAATACCATTGCTACTTGCACATATTTTTCTCAAATGTCATGGAAGCTTAAAGTAGCTTTTCTATATTATTTAAATAGTATTATGTTTGTAAATCATGTTTGATCTTGAAATATATAAATTTTGATGATTTGTAAATCTATAGCATGATAGGTTGCATACCTGAATTTAGATGTAGATGAATTATATGATAAATATTAATTCAAATGTTTTCTTTCCAATAGGATAATCAAAAACTGAAGAGATCTTGCTACAGTATTTTATAAACATCAAACAAGATACTTAAGATTTCCTTTCAACATGCCCTTTACAGAGCAGTTTTAAATATCTGTCTACCGTAGAATCACCTATATTGTTACATGTGTTATATAACTTTTTCATATTATAGTTGAAGTGCAACACATATCTTTAACACTTTGTTATTGCATTGAAAAATGTGGTATTGTGGCAGTATTTTCTAAGAATCTAGGGCCTCTATTGTGTACTTCTAAACCAAAATCAAACACATGCCTTTATAATTTGGTTTAATATACTAACCTAACACATTCAAGTACCTTTCCACTTTCCATACTTATATGAACCTACTTAAACATTCTTCAATTAAAATATATTGTTATCAAATAATACATGCTGCCTTGGTCCTAATTCCATTAATATTTAAAAACATGCTGGCTTGCTTTGAGAATTGTCTTGTTTTTGTATGAAATGGTTCAAAGTTTTATTTCTAAATTATTATAATTTAAATTATCACGACTCATTTTGTTCTTCTCTTAGGCAGAACAAGGCAATTTTTAAAAATTCCATAAAAACATGTCTGTTCCTGAAACATTACTGTTTGAGTATGACAGAACTATGTGGATACTTGATATTAGCATTATTATGTTACAAGTATTTCAATACAATTTTTATTATTAGCTGTCTGAGAATTAAGGAAGAAGACATGATTGAGCTATAATAGGTGCCATTAAAGAACTGAAGGCATTTTTGATTAATTAAGAATGAACATGCCACCTCAAGCTGCTATTCCCAGTAATGAAAGATTAAATAATTTTAAAATTAAATCAGTTTCATCCCTAGCAATTTAAATAGTGATATTTGGATGAAATGTGGGCTGAATGATCTTTGATGTAAGAATTCCAGCATCTTAAAAAAACCAAAAATAAAACCAAGTATTGATCTATTAGCCATTGTTCAGATCAATTATCCACAATGCAGATTATTCTACCTATAATTACAAAGCACAAATACAAATGTCATGTCATGACTTGGATGACTGAGAATTTCCATAGACACAAATATAAATGAAATATGATCAATTTTTTCTTGTTTATCTTTTTTGTGAGTTAAAAATTCACAGCACATCTTTTGAAAGCATGTTTATTAACATTTCAATAAATAAATGTTCAGTCTCTACCTTGAAGAAAAATGGAGGAAAAAATAGAATCCAGCCTAAATTCCATTGCCAGCAATGGACAAAGGTTAATAAATAGTGCTTGTCTATTAAAAATCTTAAGGTGTATGGCAATATAGACTGAAGATAAGAAGGCCAATAGGGCTAATCTATATAAGACTAGTTTATGGTACGAAGTCCTAAGACTGCCACTTCCAAATCTATGATTGCATTTTCTATCTCAGAATTCCCTGCATATTGAAAAAGCTAAACTGAGTAGAAATATCCTTGCATGTCATCAAAAACAATCATTGAATCCAGGAAGATTCTGAATTTTATAATAGTTCAGCCCCTGAACTGTGTAATTCTGAATTCTAAAAAGTACAGAAGATCAGACTATAGTATCGGTTTCTAAACATGCTACCTGAATAGAATACTAGAAGTTTTAATGTACAACCCTTAGAATTCTTCACGGAAGAAAATAAGGCCCTCTGTATGGCCTTTTGTATATTATTTCCTCACCAAAAAATAGTGATATTGCATTTAGAACAGAATTGTTGTCTAATTTTAGAAAATCTATTGATTTCATTTTATGAAAGTGAGATGCATCTGTATTGCTTTTCTTTTGGCTCTTGTTTCTTGCTTTCTGTTGCATCAGGCCAGAGGCTCCTTTGAGATCCATGAGGAATCAAAAAAAGTGACAGAAATTAATTATTTCAACAAAGTGGTAGAATAAAAAAAAAATCCTGACTTACTCTCATACTTGCTTCCAAAACTCTTCAAAAAGAACTGGCCACTTCAGGCCATGCACATCTTATGATTAAAATTGATGTCAGAGAAACAAATCAACATGTACAATAACAGTGCTTTACAATTAAGTGAGCGTATATGGCAGTTAATATACAACAAATAACATTTCCACCTTTAAGGTAAAAAAACATAATTACATAAACAAGCTAACAAATTATGAATTTAATTCTGCTGCTCTTCTAATTTGTGTTCAGTGCATTTTTGCAGTGTTTTAGAATCCTGAAACGTTTCTGCAAATCTTTCTCTCGCTTTTTCCCAGTTCCTTTTGTTTTTGGTACCGATGATCTGAATCTCTTCAGCAGAAATAGGCATACTTGCACCTAAGCCTGCATGCTTTCTGTGTAACTGAAGTTTGATCTGTTAAACATTGAATTTTTATAAATTAGATTCAATAATTATGCGTTCTATACTTTTAATTATTTTTTAAGACATGGAAAAAACACTTGTGTGCAGAACTTGGAAATAATGTTCTTATTACTTTGCTAAATTATTAAGGTACTGTGTATTCATGCTTTGCATATACAAGACATCCGTCTTTTGGGGCACTAAGACACCTAAAATGGCCAATGGGAAAATATAATAACATATAGAAATATATGGCCTGATATACTTTGTTCTTCTGGTCACATTCTCAAAATATATTCAGGCTACAGAGAGAGAGGGAGGAAGATGAGGAAGTCATACTGCATAGTACACTTAGATTTTATCAAGTATATTCCAAGATCAGATATTAATCAAGAAATTTCCAGTATATTCAAATGTCTCTAAGACTAATTTGTTTTAACAAAACAAGTAAATATGCCATGTAAAATTTCAAGTGTATGTTTCAATCAAGTGGGCTACTAGTTCACTAGTTAATTTTATCATACATGGAAAACTTTCAATTTTCTTAGACAACTTTATTAAGCCTAATGTGAGTTTAGCAGTCACCCTTCAGACACTGAGGTTTAATTCCCACTTTCCCTCATAATGATCAGATCTGAAAAACTGAACTTATCACCTCTGACAAAGCTTTTACAGTTTGAAAGACTTTTTCCAAATTTAATCATCCTTGTGTCTTACTGCTGTTTCAGACCAGATTTCTTAATTTCTTAACCCTGTTACATATCATGTTAGCAAGACAGCCATGCGTATCATGCATGCATATCGTGTTTCTTAGGCTTGTTAGTAAGCAGTAAAAATGAAAAGATCACTGAGAAATTTGAATTTGTTTGCTTTATCAGTTCCAGTAAACGTATTACAGTGCAGAAACTATATCCTTGCAAATACAATTTCATATGACATCTGTGCCTAGAACCCTTTGCTTTTAAAGCAAAACTTGGCATTTGGTCAAAAATGGCAGTTATTCCCAACTCCATATGCCTGTGTGTAGGATTGTGCAAAACATTTGAAAGAGGTATTTTGCAAAGCAAATGATCATGTATAAAGTCAACTTTTCAATTATTGAAACAGCATATACGGTATTTTAAAAGGTTCACGCAGATGCCTCTGCATGTATACAAATGCCCAGCTACTTTACTACAGCTGTTCCCAGGCTGTTGGGAGATAGCTGCACCAACCTTACAAAAAATGGAGCTTTTGTTTTAATGATTGAAGATACGCTTTGCTATTGTTCCTGCACATTGTAAAAGCATCACTTTGGAATGGTTTGCTCATCCAATCATAGATATTTTAATACTGAGGAGTAGTAGGGATTACAAAATATTGCATGCATGGAACAAGCAATAGTTGTCCAAAGCATGTGTTATGTTCAGGCAGAGACTAGAATATGCATTCTGGGTCTGTGCCTGAACATAACATAGAACAGTCTGAGCAGAGCTGTTCTGGTGTGGGAAACAGGGAAGAAAATACAAAACCATCAATATTTGCACACAAGAGCAGTAAAGTGCATGTAATGGAGAATAAGGTGCTGAAAAGATGGGATGGAGAGCAAATGGGTAAGGTTGGGTGTGCTGTACACAGCAGCACTGGCAGGGAAATAAGGAACAAAAGACACTGGGCAAGTGAGGAGGGGCAGATCGGCTATGGCAGGAGACTGGTAGCCACAGGTGAAGGAGTGTGCTGGGAGATCATGAGTAGGGGTGGAGGGCAGCCAGGTACCTTGCACTTGAATATATGTGTGGCAGCAGAAAGAAGATAAGCTGAGCACATGGGCACAGGGAGGGCAAGACATCATAGTCTACTTGCTTGTAAAACCCTTGGAAGATTTTTCCCAGATGAAACCACAAGCAATTAAAATGCTTATTAGTTTCAGCCTGGATAAATCATGACCTGCTCAAAATTGGCCAGCTGAATTTCTGAACTTCTTATTGGCAGATATAGAGGCTTAGCAGTACTTGAATAAGTAGCAGCAAATCTTAGGCTCTTCTCCAAAGGAATTGTGATGGCAGAAAATATATGCCTCTGATAATCCTAGGTAATTATTATTATTGTACGCCCAAGGTTCTTTTGGGCTAAAATCTAGTTTGCATTAGGCCCTAAGTGGTATAAGTGTCCTTACTTAACAACCCTAATTGGGACCAGCAACTCCACAGTTAAGCAAAGCTGATGGCTAAATGGGAAATCACATGACTGCAACTGTGCTTTCTGTCTGGAAAGAGACAAAACTAGGCAATTTCACACTTTCAGCTTTTATTTGCCTCCCACCCATTCCTCTGCCCTTTGGAAAGGACAGTGGCTGCTTACTATCTTGTACACATTGAAAGCAATGCAATGGTGCTAGCAGTCCAGGCTGGGAGCCGCAGGCTTGCTACACAAACAACCTATAGAACAATCTTGAACTAAATACACTTAAAACTGTAGAAATGGTGATAGATTTTAGGAGAAACCTTCCTATACCACCACCCCTTACAATACTAGACAACATAGTATCAACAGTAGAGATCTTCCAAGTTTCTATGTTCTATCATATCTCAAGACTTAAAATGGATACCTAACATCAAAAACGTCATCAAAAAAGCAGAACAAAGAATGTTTTTTCTGCGCCAACTCAAAAAGCTCAAACTGCCCAAAGAGCTGCTGATTCAGTTTTACAGAGGAATTATTGAGTCTGTCATCTGCACCTCTATAACTGTCTGGT
>JANHJO010009838.1:4159-23353 GCA_032468235.1 Pseudoxyrhopus heterurus
GCTGGTGGGATTCGATCAGCCAAACTGCTGATCTGCAGTACTGTGTTCTTACCACTTGAGCCACTGCAGCTCCCTATCTTGTCTTGTTGGACATAGGAAGCCTAAGAAAGGCCTCGGGAGAAAATCCAGGCTCCAGATAGATAACCTGGATTATGTTAGCGATAAACCTCTAAATGACTTAAAGCCAGAACATCTACTTCAATAAGTCAGTTAGGGGTTTAAAGGTTAATAGGAATAGATTATAGAAGGCCTGGAAGTAGACTGACAGCCAGCGCCATGGTACTCAACTGGTCTCTGTAAGCAAGCTAGCTGGGCCCTGTTTTGAACTAACTGAATTTTCCGGATGATTTCAATAGCCTGAACAAAAAGGTTGCCAGCATAGGAACAACCATTGCAATTTTTGTTCAGGTACCGTCATAACTAGTACAGGTAGTCCTCAATTTACAATCACAATTGAGCCCCAAATTTCTGTTGCTAAGTGAGACAGTTGTTAAGTGGGTTTTGCCTCATTTTACGACCTTTCTTGCCACAGGTGTTAAGTGAATCACTGCAGCTAAGCTAGTAACACATTGTTTAGGGAATCTGGCTTCCTCATTGACTTTGCTTGGCATGGAAAGTTGACACTGCATAAATATGAGTCAGTTGCCAAACATCCGAATTTTGATCATGTGACCCTGGAGATGCTGCAATGGTTGTAAATGTGAATAATGATCAAGTCACTTTTTTCAGTGCTGTTGTAACTTTGAATGGTCACTAAATGAACTGTTGTAAGTCGAGGATTTCCTGTATCTCAACAAAAGGTCAGCACTGAAGCCAAGAACACCCCTACACTCTTCATGTTCCTACATTAGGTCTTAGTTTTAATCAGAGGGCCAGAATTGGCTTTGTGCCCCAGATTATCCTGATGTGTTCCTAGCCACAATGGTTCATTACGCTCTGCTTTTTTCTGCAGCTCATTGAGGATCTGAGAAAGGAGCTGGAACACCTTCAGCTGTATAAGCTTGAGTGTGAGCGTCCCGGTCGAGGAAGAAGCTCTTCCAGCTTGAGTGAATTCAACGCCAAGACGAGAGAAGTGGAAATGGAACACGAAATTAAACGCCTAAAACAGGTGAGGAACAGCTGGGACTGGAGAAGGAGAGAGCAAAGAAGGAGAGAGCTGCTCTCTCCAAAGCAGCTAAGCCGTAGGAAGCCCAAGGATTTCTCAACTCCCCCTGAGCTTTTGATGGTCTGCAATTACAAATAGCAATAGCACTTAGACTTATATACCGCTTCATAGTGCTTACCAACCTCGGAAGGATGGAAGGCTGAGTCAACCTTGAGCCAGTAAGATTCAAACTGCCAAATTGCCATCAGCCGGCAGTCAGCAGAAGTAGCCCTGCAGTACTGCACTCTAAACACTGTGCCACCAAGCCAAATACCTCCTTTTTTGCCAAAGTTCCAGCAAAGGGGCTTTGTCATTAAATAATAAGCATGTGGATTTTAGCATTCACAAGGCTATAGGTGAGCCCTGACCATAAAATTTACCTGGGGTTGTGGAGAGTTGTCATTCAGCAACTTCTATCAGGGCACAGATTTCCCACCTCTTTTCTGCTTCTAAGCTTTCGGCTTCTCTATTTTTTATTTTCCCACATGGCCATGAAGCTATTGGGCTTGCAATCGCATATTGCTGTTGCCAAATAGAGCAGAGCTTTTAGGTACACTTTATTTCACCTTTGAAACCGTGGAGGGACTACACAAAGGCCATGGGACTGGATGTGGGAAACCTGTTTACATTTTCTATTTAAAATCCTAGTTCTGCTGATTGGATTGAAAAACAACACAGAACATTACTGAAATTGAAAAGGGTCACTCCCTTCTATAGCAAAGTTTCAAATCGAGCCCCCCCCCCCCCAAAAAAAACAATTGAGACATTTGTCAGTTTTCCCTTATTTCTCCTTTCTTGCTTAGAGTAATAGGAGCAGAAGCGTTTATTTGGGGAAAAGTTGGTATTAGATGTCATCCTGAAGGCAAATAACTATTCCTTTTCCTGCAGCAATAGATAATCTGGTAAAGTCAGCAGTTAGTTTCCTCGAAAGAGGTGAAGACATAGACTTCCTTTTCAGAAGAACTTGCGTAGACCCCCTTTTCGAAAGTCGTGATATTTGTACTTGTAGAGCTTAGAGGTGGAGAAGGGAAATTAGCAAATGTTCATCTGAAGTATCCTTAAGGTGCTAAGCAAATGGCTCCTTGTTTGCCTTTTGTATGTGTGTGCCTGTGCAAATGCCTTCAAGTCAGTCTTCCAGTCCCGGCAAATGCCTCGACAGGGTCCTTCAGCTTTCTTGGCAAGATTTTAGAACTGATTTTGTGCTTGTCTGCTTCTTAAGACTGAGAGAGAGGGCGGAATGGGACAACTCGCCATGGCCAATTTATCATGGAATTTATCATGGCCAACTCAATAGGTCCAACTCTCCACAGGACAATTCAACAATTCAATTTAGTTATTTAAAATCATTTTAATTTTTTTTTTAATTTTTGTCATTCACATTTCCTTTGGCATCCTTTCTTTAATGCTTCTATTCCACTATTTCTTCAATATTAGCGCAACTCTTATCCCGTGGTGAGTTTGCCATGGCAAATTGTCCCATGGTGAGTTGGTCATGGCAAGTTGGCTGTGGTGAGTTGGCTGTGGTGAGTTGTTGTAGACCCAGAGGGGGACTGGCCCAGGATTACCCAACTGGCTTTGTGCCTAAGGCAGGACTAGAACTCACTCTAACCAGGTGCCTTAATCACTTAATTCTTTCCTTCCTCTCTCGACAGGAGAATCAAAAACTCCATGACCAGAACGATGACCTCAATGGGCAAATCCTTAGCCTCAGCCTTTATGAAGCTAAGAACCTTTTCGCAACGCAGACAAAAGCCCAGTCACTGGCAGCTGAGATTGACTCTGCCTCCAGGGATGAGGTAAAGGGACCAGTAGCAATCTCTTTGCAGCTAATTAAATGATCGGTCTGGCAAAATATCTCTCAGCAATCAACTTTGCAAAAAACTAAGCTGGTGGGGGAAATCATGGTTTAAAAGTGCCATATTTTCTTTGGGATATTTTATTTCTGTTTAGCTGGGATGACATCAGCATACAGAGGCATCAGAATTGGCTAAAATTCATTACATTTAAAAAAAATGTACAACTAAAGTCATTTTTTCATTGAAAATTGTTTCTGGGTACCACTACAGGAATTGTTCAGGAGAATTTCCTGAATCTTAAGGCTACCAGACCTGGGCTGCAGAAATCTGTATGACCACTGGATGGCAGCAAAGAGATACAAAAATGCAACACTCTAGAATTAAGATACGATCGGGTGCTGTTATCCTGCCTTCCCTTCAACCTGTCTCCTCTTTTTTTTTTTTCCCCAGTATTTCATTTCCAGTCTCAATTGATTTGGCTCACAGCATTTTGATTTAGCTTTCTGTCCTTTGGTGCAGCAAGCCCATCACACATTCAGGAAGTTATTCCAGATGCCTTTATTTAAAAAAAAAAAATCTGGTTCAGATTTTGTTATGCAAGTAAATCTTGAGCAAAGATTGTGAGATTTGTTATCAAATACTGTAGTTTGAAGATGTAGCTGGGCAACTGTGTATTTATAGAGCATAAATTGCATTTGCCAAAGCTATTCTGGGTGTATGGAAAGTAATGTTATCAAATTTCTCATTTTAAAAGAAGTTCCTCATTTTAAAAGAAGTGAATGATCCTTGGCATGATTCAGACTTATTTTAACTCTGCCTTAGTTGTTACTCAATGTGCTGAGCTAGGTGACCGACAGGAGTTATAAATGAGATCTTGGAGAGGAGCAGAGCCCATGTTGAGCGTGCTGATAAGCTCATGGTAACCAGTGCATCTTGTGGACCGAGGTGTAATATGTGCTGCTCTGGGAATGCATATAACTGCTGCATCCCTGCATTCTGTACCACCTGAAGCTGGATACTCTTCAAAGCAGTAGTTCAATTTGGAAATGACTAAAGCAGGATCTGCAGATCTAGGTATGGGTACAACTGTCACACAAGACAAAGTGAGCAAAGGCCCTCCTAGCCACAGCTTCCACCTTAATAAATGTGTGCACCAACCCCTAATAGCTCAAAGGCAGTGGCAAAATTCTAGGAGTTGTCCAAAAGGTTTAGAGGACATTAGGGTGTTTCCCCCCCCCATGAGAAGACAGATGACTGAGTCTGTATCCATCTTACATGCTCAAGAATTGAGATCCATACCCAAGTATAAATTGATTTTCAGTGGTGTCCAATGAGTTTCTGTATAAAAGAGCATAAATTAACTGAGGCACCAGGATGAGGTGATGCTTCTGCTTGAAAACGTAGTGTTGATATTCATTATGGCTTCAACAATTTGTAGAACGAGGGTGAACAAATAGCCACCCTTCTTCCATCCATCCAAATGAATCGCCATTAAAATAATCTGGAAAGAAAAATACTCTGAAAACAATGTTTGAAATTCGGGAGCATTCTAGTAAAATGGACACAGAGGATCTTGGGAATAATTGTGACCCCTTAAGGATGTCTTAATCTAGTTCTTTTTCATTTCAGCTCATGGAGGCCCTCAAAGAACAGGAGGAGATCAACTACAGATTGCGCCAATATATGGACAAGATCATCCTGGCCATCCTAGACCACAATCCGTCCATCCTGGAAATAAAAAATTGAAGATTGGGGTGGGAAGGGAGGTGGGCAGATAGGATGCCTTTAGATTCAAGTATCTCTATTTGCTACTGTATATGAACTTATAAATATATACATATATATAACTCTCTCAATACATACGACATACAAAACACACACACACACATATATATATTATATATATATAAATAGAAAAAAAAACTTGTGTGGATACACAGGGCGTGTTTATATGAGCTTAGTATATTTTGTGACTCATAATTTCCATCGATCCATTTTCCATGCCCTTTCTCTGTGGGGATGCTAGGGATTATAATTGAAAAATCACAAAACTGGATTTGCACTGTTTTAGATACTGGACAGAAAAAAAATGATACTACCTCTAGATGAAAAGATAAAACACGATGGAAACTAACTTGTGCCAGGCCTTTTCCTAGCCTACAAACAATACTGAGTGTTTATGTCTTATGAATTGCCTCCCTGTCATCATCTCGGAAATATCTTGTATTATCAGGTTGAATTCTCACTGGTGCTGCTGGCTGTGTTGTTTTAACTTTGCCTGAGTTATGCTTCTGAAGTCCTCTCCTTGGATCGGAATGTATGTATGATGCAAAGTGGGTATTCCGGAAAATTTACAAGTTTCAGCTTGAACCTGGGCTGTTTTAATCAGAAAGAGGTTTCTACATGTCGAACCCAATTGGCTATGAACCCTTTGGGATGGTGACCAGTCTGTTGTATTCCAGGGGAATCGGGTACCCAAGACAACAATGGGTCTTGGGGTTCCATATTTTCTTGAACTTATCAGACTATTCCCGAGGTGCTTTTTCTGGCTTTGGGTTTTATTGCAAGATAAGCAAGGACTTAGTGGTGGGAGAATTGGGATCGTAAATGTGAGATGCGTCGGGGCTACAAAATAGTCCCAGCCCTATTTCAGCTTCAGAAACAGCATTAAAAAGTGTGGTTGCAGAGAGCTATTTGGTTCCACATGAAGGGGTTTGTTCATTGATGAGAACTCGGGGCTGCCACCATAACAAATAGAAACCAATGGTTTTAAATCACTTTGTTTTATATTGCTTCATGTCAGCATTTGCTATTAAAGCAGTTAAGAAGTGGAGAAATATTTTTTTAGGCACTCGTGGGTGACACTGACCCTGTTCTTAGAGACAAGGCAACATTTTAAATGGTTCTTTTACAGGTTTAGGGAAAAAGTGTTTATTTATACACGTTAATATTTATTTGATGCAATTTTGGAGTTTCACTGAAAAGTTTTGCCTGCTTCACTGGGTGATTAGCACAGAAAAGCCAGAAACGACTGTTCATCAAGCATCACAGCTTCCTGCAGTTACAGGAAAATACTCCGCTCACTTTGTGCCATCAATAAATATTCTCACATTGATTCAGGCTCTTCATGTCTCTTGCTCTTGTTATCATCACTGTCACCATCTCCTCCTCCCTTTTTCTTTTCAATTTTGCTTCTGTAACATAAGCATTGGTTTTCAGAGCAAATCCTCATGAGGATATCTGGTGCCTACCTTTGGTGCGGGAAGACCATGTCTTTTGTATGTTACCACCCAGACAAGCTGTAAGGAAATCTGTAAAGTTAAGTGAAGGCTTGTGCAGGGACCATGGCGAAAAGGAGTTTTGTCCTTTTCACTTAAAGATTTTTCCATTCCTGTCTGAGATGTGTTTTGATAAAAAGAAAAAAAGAGCATAAAGTCTTTATGTGCATTGCAGTAACAATTTGGGTGCATGGATATATGAGCAGTCACATACATGTGAGAGAAGAGTGTGTTATTCTATAATGACCTGAGTGCAGGCTTCATGGTCTTCCCACACCAATAGGGACAAAATATCCTCCCTGGATATCTGCGTTACAGTTCCATAAGCCCTGTTCTGTATAGGTGGGGTCCAAGTATGATGTGATCTGTAGCCTAAAAATATCTAGGAAGCCCCGAGGTTGCCTTTCCCATCACATGTGAAAGGGAACAGCATGCTCTGTGTAACAGATAAAAAAAACTCTATTGGTTCATATGTATTGTTTTCTCCCATAAGCACATTCCAGATGAAGCTGCCTTTTTTCCCCTTGCGGTGTCCTGAGTAAAGTTTGCGTAATTAATTTGAGAGTCTCTTCAAAGAATAAAAAGATTGAATCTGAGGTTACTGTAACAGTTGAAGCTTCTAAGCATTGAAACCCCGTTTCCAAATTATGTGTCAGGATGGTACATAAACTATAAAATGACGTTGTGCTTTAGTAGTTCGCATTCAAGCAAGTGTGTTTCTGCATAAGTATGAATCTCATCGGGATAAAGTTGGGGGGGGGGATAGCCGTGTTTATTGGCTGTGTTTTTTAATTAGTAGCAAAGAGGGCTTATAGTTAATGCAACTTGCTAGAGCCTACTTTTTATTCAACATCTAAGCTTCTTCTAATACCTCCTTTGCTTTTGACCTTTGGCATTTGGTGGGAATGAAACTGAATCCATTGCATCACTACCTTCTTTTTAGGTAGTCAAGTCATGTTCAAATACAGGAGAATCCTGAATTTTTCCCCCAGTAAGGATTTGCCAATCCTTTGCATAGGCTAGAAGAAATCCTGCTCCTGAAGGAACCACATCCCCCCTTTTCCTACAATATCCACGCGCTGCAAACTGCAGCCATGCTTCCTTTCTCTGCTTGGGAAGGGAGGTGATGCTTTATGTAACAACCACAGACCTCTGGAGAATTTATGTTTTTACAGGTTGCCTTTCAAGAGTGAGGTTAAGACTACTTACTCCAGCTTGTTTCTGGTTTTATGCTGCTGATATTTTAATGGTGAGAGTTGATGACTTTGTCAGTTGAGTTAACAGGGCAGGAAGCAAAACGTATCTGAAAGTTCTTGAAAGCTGAAAGAATTAGGCATGTTGACTTTGGAGAAGATGGGGGGAGAAGTTCTGACAGAGAGAGAAAACAAATCTCTACGAGTTAGGAAGTGAAGAGGTGAATGGATAGAAACTGAAGGAAGGACTTTATATGAAACACGGGAGTAATTCTGACCGAAGAGAGCGAAGTGGTTTCCAAGAGGTGACAGAAAGGCAGTCTTGCTTGCAAATGATTAAATTGGTTTGAATTAGCAAGCATTGCGGGAGAAAAACCTTCCCAGTGTGATGCCTCTTAGGTGGACGGTGCATCTCACAGTAAGCTATCATGCAGCTCTTCCAGAAAGCACCAAGTGAAGAAAGGCTGGATTAGATAACCAGATTCCCTTACAAGTCAGGGGACTGTATTAAATTAATCCTTTGCTACCAAACCTCAATCCACACACTATTCATGGTTGTCTTTAAATGAGTCTTTGTGTCCATTTGCTTTCTTCTTTGCTCATAGATGATCCATAGAAGTGTGAAGCAATGTTTTGATGTTGTTTCTAGGGGCCAACAATTTATTTAGCCAGTTGTCTGTTTGTATTATATCACTGCCTTTGCTTTAGCACAACAGGTTGGGAGAAATAAATGCAGATACCGGAGGCCTTCTTGTCAGCATAGCTTGTTTAGAATTCATATTTATGGACATGAGTTTCTACAAATGCTAAAGTTTCCCAGCGTGGCTTCAGATCAGAAGTTGTTGAAAAGCTAGTCAGACCTTCTGATGAACATGTTTGGCCAGCAGTACAACATTGTGTTATAATGTAGTAATAAGGCCAAAAAGGAGGGGCCATAGCACATTAACAGAGGGTAACTGTTTACTTATGATTGAATATGATGGGACATTTTGTGACAGGTTCATTTACATGCCTCTGAGCCAAGGCTGCAGGAGTTGGGTGTCTTTAGTAGTGGAAAATGGAAGCAGGGTGGATTACTGGATTACATTGAAACTATAACTGATAGGCCTCTAGCTGAGAGAAAGTCACTATTTCTGAATAAGTATGGATACGTTTGTACTACACAAAAAAAGTGCCATACAGGATAGGAAAAGGAGTTTTGCTAGTTAAAATTGGGTTTAATCTGTAGGCACAAAACTTGTTTGCTAGGAAAGGTGTCCTAATTTTAAAGGTTACAGATGTTCCCAGTGAATTGCAGGATCTTCATCACTGGAAGTTTTTTTTTAAAAAAAGACTTCAGCTGCTAAAATTTTTGGAAGTCCACATATTTTAGACAAGATCAATGTTATGCTTCAAACAGTAGTTATCATTCTACGCTCAGAAGAACACAAGATTTTATTTGCAGTGGTTCCTTAAGTAAATTTCTGTTGCTGTTTGTTGGGCAGAATAATTTGTCAGCTCCTGTAGATCACCAGTGCAAGGTGCATGTTGTAAAGAAGTCAACCTAATACATGTGTAAACCTGAGTTTGAGAGGCTGCTAAATAGATAGGAGTAACTTTTAGGAAATGGGATTTACCAATGGGAATCTACCAATAGTTTCGTTTTCTTAACATAATTTCTCACACACTGTCAGAACACTTTTATGCTTGCTTAGATTAAAGTACATATTAGTGTATGCTTGTCTATTAAGCAAGGATTTCTTGTGTATTTATACAATGAGGCAAGGCACTGAGGTAACAATCCAAACATAGTTGGAACAAAATTGTTTGCTTTCACCTGATCCAGCGGCTTTAATAGAACTTCAGAATTCTGCTAAGGTTGATGAACAGCTGTTGAAACTGAGACACTTGGTTCTCAGTCTTCCTTATTGGTTCTTGTCCCTACTTCTAGTTGTTGGAGCGCCTTCGATCCGGTTTATATTCTGAAAGCAAAAAAGAATAACTGCTTCTCTAAAGGCAACAAGTGTTCACTGGACAACAAGTAATCCCTGAAGTTAAAACAATAACTCTCAAAACTTTTAATACGATTTAAGACATCCTGACCACCATGGATCTTACACTAAAGTTGTAGATTTGATTTTTCATTGAACTCATGAATACAGTTGCATGTTACATTGAACGGGATACATTTGTACTGCTCTACTTTGAATTCTACAATGTGGGAGGTTTAGTCACTTTTCCTGTATCCATTAGTTAAAATTGTGAATTTCAGGAAAGCATTATTCATCTCAGCAACAAATGAACTAGAAATTTCCTATCCAGTAGTCTATATACGGTAGTAGGGCACAAGCTTGAATCTCTCAGTGAAAACAGTGTTTAATTTTTAAGAATTGATAAATCAATCTGAATTCCAAAACTCAGATTCTGAATTTTAGCTTTCAAATAATGATAGACGCCCTGACAACCATTATCTGGCTTTCGAGTTTTGAGTTATGGGATACGAAGAGAAAGTAAAGAGAGGCCAAAACAAAATTGTACTTTATAAACCTGAACTTCCTCTGGTGTTTTGGCTTAAACAGCATTGGTGGCTCTTAATCCTTTAGGACAAAGAACTGGCTGCACATATTCTTTCCTTTACTGCATTCCCAAAGCAATGGTCACATGTAGCTGCTGGCAAAGTGAGGCCCTTGTAGCATCTCCCTCTTTGGCTGATAAACGAGGTCAAGTTGATTTCCCTTTGGCTGTGATTATATTCCCGGCAAGAAAAAAAGATATAGCTTCCCTGGAACCCTAGATATCCCCTTGTTGACAATAGGAAAAATAAGAGTGCGTTTCCCTTCTGCTTTCTGATCTTAGTGTTAATTTTTTGGAAAATTAATCCAGTGTTATCCTTGTACTTCTGAGGTGGCATGTCAACACCTCAGAATTACAGATAGGGGCTGTTCAGAATGCCCATGCATGTACATAAGTAAGATTATAAGAGGAAAAGGTGGGAACACTTCACCATTAAAGACCGGAGCTATAATTATGCAAATCCTCAGTGCAGATTTATCACTGCTCACCCCAACTTATGAAATTAGCGAGCTGGTCTTTCAAGATGAGCAGGGCAGAAAAAAAATAAGGATCTTTGATCTCTATGTTATGTTCAATTTCCAATGTGTTTTGGTACTGATAGAAATTGAGAATTGCTGTATTTTTTTATTGTGGGAACCACTATTGTAGTTTCGCTTTATTGCACAGAATGTAGTTATGTGTAAGGATTGGATTTTTTTAAAAAAATTATTTTGCATGATTTTAGTATTTTTGTGCCTTCTACTTGACTGTGTACAGAATTCATGTCTATTGAAATTCATGCTATTGGCCACAGGTTTTATATGTTTGAAGTCTTTTATTTTTATCCAGTCTTTATTTTGCCATCCCTATCCAAACAATCTACTGTAAATGTGTATATATAAAATAGAACTAAGTTTGTATTTCACGTGCCTCACTAGAATGTAAAAAAAAAAGATGTATTCATTTTGTACAGAATGTCTTTCTTTTACTTAGATGCACTATTTTTTGTCCTGAGCACATAGTGAAATAACTGGTTAGATCTGTTTTCTTTTAGCATTGCTGTGTTAAATGGAATTATCTCTTGCCCTTTTGTAAAAATCCAATTCACATTCATTCGCTCTCACATACATGATCCTTCCTGATTTGTTGTCTATATTTATAATGGGTTGCATCATCAGTTTTAGAGTTTACAGCAAATTAAATTGATGGCTTATCCTAACTAAATATGTTATTTATTTCATTCTAAGAGGGATTGTGAAGTTTCCTCACTTTGTGTCAGATGAACTGAAGCAAATTCTCCCTCAATTAAATATTGAGTTCCAAGGCCCTTCTCTCAGCTTCAGTTCCCTTCATTTATCCCACCACAAGGGAATAATCCTCTTGCCTTAACTTGTAAGATTGCTGAGTTAATAAACTATGTTGGATGCCAGAAAAACATACTGCAAATACTTAAATATTTGCCAGCTTTCAGGAGTGATTTTTCCCCAGCCTCTGGGAAACAAAATTGCATCACACTACTCTGAACATTATGGGATAAGCTTCATCAGCCCTGCCTGTTCTAACTGAGAGTGGCTTTCTAGAATGGCAAAGAAAGCTTTCCTGTTGCCTAATGTTTTCACCTTAATATGCCAGTTTAGTACAGAATCCTTTGCCAAGCTGAGCATAACTTCAAGAGTTAGGACCTCATTATTGCATTAGTTAATGTTCCTCAGTGGTATCACCAAATCTGTCCCCAATTCAGAATAATTTTTGAAACTTCTGGGATTTTCATCAATGTTTTTAAGACTGTATGTTGATAATTTACTAAGAACACTGTTTTTTTTAAATGGGTCTGCCTTAACTTGAACTTAACTCAGGATTCCTCTGGAAAACTTATTAGCGGTACATAAATGTAAAAGCATGCTTAAGCTTGTGTCTAGCATCCAGAGATGAAGACAACCTCCAAACTACAATTTATGGGGTTCATACATGCCATGCCATAAATAAGCAAGGCAGAGTTTGACTTTGCATTATGTGTATGAAATCAAACAATATGTGAAGGGGAGAGGGCAAAAAAGGCCAAGAGGCTGCTGGCTTTTTAAAAAAACCTGTCCCATCCTGGCTTTTTTAAAACCTGTCCTACCATGAGTGTTGGTGCTGCAAACCAGCAGTCTCAAATTTGGCAACTTTTTAAAGATGTGTGGACTTCAACTGGACTTCCCCATGCTGGCTGAGGAATTCTGAAAATTGAAGTCCACAAGTTTTAAAGTTGCCAAGTTTGGAGACGCCTGCTGTAAACCATCCTTCCTATTTTCATGAGTAGAAACAGGAAGAATCATCACCTACACCAGTGAGATTTCCATTGGAATATAAATTGCACATCTTAGATTGCCACATTGCTGGCCAACTACCCAATGGTTAGCTAGGATATCAGCAGCTTGAAAGGCTTGCAAGGTTTATACCATGAACCTACTAATATTTTGGCCCCACAGCTATCAAACCAAGATAAGACTCGAACATTTACAAAAATGGGGACATTCACACTAACTCCCAAACAAAAAGAGAATGTTACGTGTACTCATACAGGTTTCTAATTTCTGTGGCAACATTTACTACAAAAGAAGAGCTCCCTCATCATAGGAACCTGCCATTTGATGTTGTCAAATGCTGTCCAAAGATGTCCAGGGTTCGAACATGACTGTCAACAATTGTGAATCCAAGACCAAGAGCTATTAGAAAAACACTTGTCTGGGGACACATCATTATAATACATTCCCCAACCTTTAAAAGTGTGAAATGCAACTGTACAGTACCTAGGTTGAATGAAATTATACATGACAATAGAATTCAATTCTTCCATCCACCACCATCATGTTAGGAAAAAATAGGTGCTCAAATGTGAGACCAGAAATTACTTCCAAAAAGTTCAAAATACTTGAGCAGCTCACGAGAGAAGCTTTAGATTCCAGTCTTACCTAGGATTTACTTTGGTCAACTTCAGTAGGGAATTTTATTAGGATCTAGTTAAGAACACATATCCAACCCAGTGATGGTTCTTTAGGCCCTTTTTCAAGGCAGTGGAACCACAACAGATCACCCTCATTTTATCTTTCCATTCCTAGGTCAAATCTATTGTCCCACAGGATACATATGGCTGAAATAAAATAATCAGATCCACATAAAATACAACCATTCATTTAGTGACCATACAAAGGAACAACGGCACTGAAAAAATTGGCAGGATTGTTTTTCGCATGTCTGTTGTAGCATTCCCATGGTCATGTGATTAAAATTCAGATGCTTGGCAACTGGCATGTATTCATGATGGTTGCAGTATCCCAGATCATGTGATCATTTTTTGAGACCTTCTGACAAACAAAGTCAATGGGGAAGCCAGATTCACTTATAACCATGTTACTAACTTAACAACAGCAGAGATTCACTTAACAACTATGGCAAAAAAGGTTGTAAAATGGGGCAAATCTCACTTAACAACTGTCTTACTTAGCAATAGAAATTTTGGGCTCAGTTGTAGTCTTAAATCAAGGATTACCTCTGCATCATGTAAACATTTATTCAACATCAATGTTCTGCAGGATAAGAGCTTTCCTATTAACAAACATGGCAATATGGTATCTGCAATATTGGCAGGGACCCAAAGAAATTGAAATCTTTTGAAGTGCTATTTGGTGATCTTACCATCCATCCATCATCTACGTAACTGAAATCCTTAAAATGTTTAACAAGCTACATTATTTTCTATTCTGACTTCTGTTCTCAGTTTTCCAAGTACAAATTTAGTCCTTGTCACTATTCTCTGTATCAGAAAAAGGTAGTCCTTAATCTGTGGAGGTAAAATAATTTATCTGCTATCCGCACTACTGTTTACTGTACTGGCTAGGTTTGCACATTGTGCTGGACCAAAACATGGTTCATGCAGCTGGATTAGAGTGTCAAACAGCTGGATTTATTGAGCCAACCATGGTTGGAGCAAACCAACACAATGTTTGAACCCAGTTATTCTCATATAATTAGAGTTGACCCGAACCAAGGGGCCACAGCAGAAGTTAGAATCCTACAGCAGTCCAAAACCCCAAGTTGTATTTCATTATTCCTGATAATAAAATGCTAATAAGAGCATACCTTACCATGGCACAGTGTATTAGGAAAACAAGCAGCTCGTGCACTTTTATTCCCATATTTGCAGAGAGAATAGGATACAGAATCCCATTCATTTTTTGCAAAAGCCTGCCCTTTCTCAGCATAATTTGATCTGTATATTGCCCAAAGGTCATCAAGAGAAAATAAAATTGGCAGGTAAGTGTCTTCTAATGTGACACTGTTATGCCAGGGTTCTATTTGAATGAGCCTGCTGGAATTTAAAATATTTCCTGAAATGAGTTGGAAAATACTAAGCCAATGCCTCAAAAATGGTCCTTTTATATATTTTTTTGGTTACTCCCGAATGATGCCTTGGAAATTGTTGCTCAGAATCATAAGCAAGAATTAGTTGAATTGACTACTCATCTCTCACTATCACCGATATAACTCTTGATTTATTTTTTTCCAGTGAACCTTTGGTCATCCTAATTGCCTGTGCAACAGGAGTAACACAAAAACATAGTTAAAGAAAACAAAGCTTCTATGTCTGGACTTGTCTGAGGCTACAACCTAAATATATATCTAATTCTGCTGCCTTTGGGAACCTGCCATATTTGTGGAACAATTTTTCTTTAATAAAAAAAACCTTTACATTGTCAGCAGCTCTATCAAATTGATCTATCTATCCCAATCCCCAAATAGGCCAACAATCAGAATCTGTTTTATAGTAATTATTTCAGATATTGACCATCATTGTGTGAAGTTTGCAGCCATTTCATTGTGAAAGTCCAAACTATGTTCTGTGGAATAATTAAAATTTAAGCCACAATTGCATGCATACTTTTTTGCCCAGGAATAAATTCTCTCACTCCAGTGGGGATTAATTTAAATTAGCTCCGGTTGCAGTTTAATCCATTTTAAACCAGTTAAACACTTGTAGTTCTGTTCACAGTCAATATACTACAAAAAATCATATAGTTCCAAAATAGGCTAACTTTGCTTCTTTATTTAGAAATAAGTTTCAATGTGTATTAAGTGGAAGTAGTAAAATTCCATTCAACAGTGGTGGTATTCAATTATTCATCTAAGAAAAGTAGTAAAATCCCATTCAACAGTGGTGGTATTCAATTTTTTTTACTACCGGTTCTGTGGGTGTGGCTTGGTGAGTGTGGCTATGTGGTCGGCCAATCAGAGGTGGTATTTGCAGCGGTCAGCCAATCAGAGGTGGTATTTGCCGGTTCTCTGAATTATCGCTACCAGTTCTCCGAAACCTGTCGGAACTGGCTGAATAGCACCTCTGCCATTCAAGGGGATGTTGTGGCAAAATGGCAGAAAAAGCTTTAAACTGATTTGCCACATGCCTAATTCACCTCCTCCGAGTCAAAAAAGAAAAAAAAAAGCTAGTTCCTGAAGGATTCTTTTGAAATTGTTCGCCAAATTTGGGAGCAGACAAATTAAGCAAATAATTTATCTGAGGAATAAGATATTCATCCACAATAATACACGCGCAAACAGTAGATATAAACTCAAGGTTAATTGCTTCAGACTCGATTGCAGAAAATATGATTTCAGCAACAGAATTGTTAATGTTTGGAATACTCTACCAGACCCTGTTGTCTCAGCTTCAAATCCTCACAACTTCAACCTCATGCTGTCCACTGTGGACCTCTCACCATACTTAAAGAATCCCTAAAGGGGGCGTGCATAAGTGCACCAGCGTGCCTACCGTCCCTGTCCTACTGTTACCTTTAATTACTTATATAAAATTCTTGTTCATGTTCTATGTTTTCCACTTTTATATAACTATATATGTTTTTGACAAATAAATAAATATATTAATATTGTGCGTATTTTTATTACACATTTGAAATTTTTAAAAATAACTTTATCCTATAATTTTTATTTAGTGTATGACAAAGCCCTGTTAACAATATTGGAACACAGCTTAGCATTTAAAACAGTTGTCCTATTATACATCTATATTGATAATGAATAGAAGTTCTACCATATTAATTATTACTTCCTCAATTTATAAACATGGGCTGGATGGACTTCTGTTGCAATAGTAATGGTGCAATATTGAAAAGGGCACCGACCGTGAGGTTTGTACCAATTTTTAGTACACAATGAAAAACCCACTGGGAATTCCCATTTGGATTCTAACCATTTGAATCAGAGCCTCCAATAAGCAGGAGGAAAATTGCTGATAATGATTCTTAATTTATTAAGCGCTACATGTTGTAACCATATTGTTCAGAAAATTGAATAAAATAATAAGAAGATTAATACATGTATCTTTTTCTCTTCCCTAGAAATCTATTTACTTAGGTATGAAGTGAATTCAAGCATGTAAATGTAAAGTATCCACAAGGATTTCAATTTGCTAATAGCTAATCTGTCTGTAACTACAACTGCCTATAATAGTAGATCTCAAACATGAAGATGTTTCTAACCAATTTCCTTTTAATTGGGTGGACCACAAATCCTCAATTTATGACCAAAATTGAGCCCAAAATTTGTGTTGCTAAGCAAGACATTTGCTAAGTGAGTTTTGCCCCGTTTTATTATCTTTTTTGCCACATTTGCTTAGTGAATCACTGGAGTTGTTGAATTAGTAGCCTGGTTGTTAAATGGCTTCCCCATTGACTTGGCTTGTCAGAAGGTCGCAGAGGCTGATCACGTGATCCCAAGGCCTTGTAACCATCATAAATACGAGTCAGCTGCTAAGCGTCTTGGCTTTTGATCATGTGACTATGGGGATGCTGCTGTAGACATATGTGAAAATTAGTCATAAGTTACTTTTTTCAATACTGTTGCAACTTTGAATGGTCACTAAATGAACTGTTGTAAGTTGAGGACTACTGCCATAAACATTAGAAGCTTACCCCAATGCAAGTGGAAGAGATACCATGATTTTCATCTGACATGAATCATATAATCTGTAAATCTAGCACCAAATTATATTCATCCTACAACATTCAATACACCCAAACAAAGGAACAATGGGTTTCATAGAAATAAGTACATTTCAGTATTTTATTTTTATTTTTTATTTTGCCAAAATTTATATACCGCCCCACTCCCGTAGGACTCAGGGCGGTGTACAAGATAAAACATATATAAAAATATTAAAAACTACTAAAATCACTGATTTAAAAAAAACACAATACACTACACACACCATTCACTTCAGCCTCCTGCTTAGCCTCCTGCTTAGCCAATTCCCATTACATATATAATAAATTATTTCCTCTGATAGTGTAAAATGACAGTGACAACCACACATACAGGAATAGCAACTGTGTTGATTCTCAGGTTAGATAATTTGCCCCTAAATAGTTTGATCCTCTAACATTTATTTTTCTACAGCAAACCAAAAGAGATCACTACAGTTTGTGGTAGGATTCCACATATTCAGATAGGAAATAAAGGCACATTTGAAGGTTGTTACAAAGAGAAAGATTTTCATTATTTCAGTGTTTAACAGAAATTTAATAGTTAACAACATTGGAAGGGACATTGTAGGTCATCTAGTCCAACCCCCTGCCCAAACAGGAGACCCTACACCATTTCTGACAACTCCCGCAACTTCCGAAGGCAACTTCTGTTCCATTGGTTGATTGTCCTCACTGTCACAAAATTGCTCCTTATTTCCAGGTTGACTCTCTCCTTGTTCAGTTTCCATCCATTATTCCTCGTCTGGCCTTCAGGTGCTTTAGAAAGCACCTGAAGCACCTGCTCTCTGTGGCAGCCCCTCAAATACTGGAACACTGTTCTCATGTCTTCCCTGGTCCTTCTCTTCACCAGACTAGCCAGGCCCAGTTGTTTGATGTTGCCTATTCTCAAAGGGGGGAACAGGGAGGGCTGTTATCTCCAGATATTGTTGATAAGCACAAATGCTACTGTATATTTCCTTTATAGGCATATCCTTATCCCGTAAAATCAAGATCTACTGATCCTTCTGTCACATGTTATGTGATATGGGATGCTAGCCTTGCTGCATCTGATACCAGAAGGCAGCAATGAAGGTGCTGCATTTACCTCACCTACAGGGGGAGGGACTCCTACCTGTGTATATAAGGGGACTCCCACATGTGCTCACCCCTTGGTTCCCTTTTCCTAGACATGTGCTCTACAGTACAGACATGCCTGTCGGTAACTCTACCCGAGAGACCCTCGGGTGGACTTTTCTATACCCATTATTCTAAATAAACCTCTTTATGATTAATGGACATTGCCTCTGGCATCTTATGTGGTTATTAGCTTCCTAAAGATTGCCTCAATCCCAACACCTTCTTCGTTTATATTTTCTATTTATTTCACAAATTGCAATAATTGTATTGCCTTTCTCCATAGACTAAACATATAAATTACAAACTATCTCAACAGATCATATATGAGAGAATATAAATGCACTTTCGGTGTATTCATGCTTAGAAACATCCAAATAGATTGGATGCTGGTACAGCAAAAAGAATCATATGTTATCTTAATCTACCCAGGCAAAACAAAACAAAACTGAAACAAATACCTCCCATTTTCATTTTTATTCATAAGATTTCAGGACTATCTAACTGAGAGAAGCAAGACACACTTTTCCAGATACTCTGTGAACATAATGAAACTGCATAAGTAGGAGAAAATGGTCAGTTAGAATATAAAAACATGGAAGTTTTGACTACGTTCTCATCTATATTACCACAAAGTGCTGTATACTTAAGCCGCTTGGGCAGAAGGGTTGAAAGTAGAGAGGTACAGGAATATAATAAATGAGTAGGTGGCATTTTTTATATGGCTGCAATTTACATTGGCTGATATTAAGCAGGTCACTCTGTTATTAAGTGAGTCACTCTGAGAATGAGATGGGTGGTAGCTAAATTTAAAGAAATAACATAAACGTTATAGGGAATGTTTCTTTTAATTATTTCTTCATTCAAAAAATAATATAACAAATAGATGAATTAACTTTCATGTTTATGGTGCAAAGGTTTAGGAATTTGGAAGGCTTAAAATATATTGCTACAATCTGATTAGTTCAGCTGCAAAGGGTTTCTTGTGGTAGTTTTTGATCATCACAGGAACATTAAAATGTTAATTGTTGTTGTTAGTTGCGAAGTCGTGTCCGACCCATCGCGACTCCATGGACAATGTTCCTCCAGGCCTTCCTGTCC
>JANHJO010009841.1:29225-54572 GCA_032468235.1 Pseudoxyrhopus heterurus
GGGATTCGATCAGCCAAACTGCTGATCTGCAGTACTGCAGTACTGTGTTCTAACCACTTGAGCCACTGCAGCTCTTAAGAAGTGTGATGATATAACCAAATGTGAGCACAAAATTTTGCTCTTCAAAATTATCTTCCTCAAAGATTTATTTGATACCATTAATAAAAGGAAAACAATAATTTGATTTCTTTTAAAATTTAATTTGAATTTGAAAGAATAGTATTCTGCTGGGAATAATATTTTTTGGTTCTTGTAGCAAAAGAAATAAATAATTCTGTTTTTAATAAGGGATTATTACACATATAAGTGGGATGTTGCCCCATATACTATTAAGCTAAAGGCAAATATGAACTGCAGAAAAATGGGGTGGAATTTGGAGTGTCAGGAAAACTTTTTCTCCCATTTTGAAAGCTATCATAATTTGGGATATGTGTAATTCAATTGTCAGATTTAATGGTGCACAAAGAGAAATCACTTTGTTTATTCAATCAG
Source organism: Pseudoxyrhopus heterurus (assembly GCA_032468235.1). Classification (NCBI taxonomy): domain Eukaryota; kingdom Metazoa; phylum Chordata; class Lepidosauria; order Squamata; genus Pseudoxyrhopus; species Pseudoxyrhopus heterurus. The sequence goes on from JANHJO010009841.1 coordinate 29,718, forward strand.
TTACTAAGTTGACAAAGCAATCTGTCACAAGTAAGTAGTTCATATTAGAAAATGCATTGCAGGTTGTACAATCCAGCTAGGATGGATGAATATAAAACAAAAGAGAGCACATCAGTAAGGGGAATAATTCCCCATGATCCTGTTATAATGAAAAAATAAAAACAAATTAAATTAAATTGTAGCAAATATAACATAGAAGCAAGTTGATATTGAATGACTTCTTATAATCAAGTATGCTCCTTATGACAGAAAAAAAAAAGAATGGCAGACCTTAAGATTCAAGAATCGGAATATATTGTCTGAAAATGTTTAGAACAAATATTTCAGTCCTCCCAAACATAGATGTAATCATATATGGACAGATACTTCCATAGCTACAACAAGTGAAATAAGAGGCTAGCTTTGGGCCCTGCATTTACTGATGACATGACATGTATTGATGGACTAGTGGTGACATAATAACAGTCTTCCAATATTTGAGAGGCTGTCACAAAGAAAAAGGGGTCCACCTATTCTTCAAAGCACCTGAGAGCAAGACAAGAAATAACAGATAGAAACTTATCAAGGAGCGATTCAATCTAGAATTCAGGAATAGCTTGTCTTCAGAAGTTGTGAGTGCTCCACACTGGAGATTTTTAAGAAGAGATTGGACAGCCATTTGTCCAAAATAGTATAGGGTCTCTAACTTAGGCAGGGGATTGAACTAGAACTCAAAGGTCCCTTCCAACTCTGCCATTCTGTATTCTGATACATTTGAGCACAATAGTCGTACAGTACACTAACGCACTCGCAACACAATATACATATATAAGCATTCTACTTGTGATGATCCAATGGTGAACCAGTCATTAAGCAGAAGTGGACACAACAAATGATTCTTATTTTTCTTATGAATCACAACCAATGACTCTTATTTTTCTGTGTTTTTCTCTTCCATCTTTTCTCTGACAGCTCAAGGCAACTTACATAAGGAACTCCCTTAAATTTTTCCTGCCACCATTACAACCCTCTGAGAGGACTGAGCTGAAAGCCCGCAACAACCTCCATGGTTGAATAAGAGATATATTTCTCCTTTCAACACTGTGGAATCAAAACACAGGACGCAAACCAAATAATTAAGGCTCACTGCAATGTTTATTATGTAAATGGTACATATTGGAAGTGACCCCCATGAAAAGGTTGGTGAATTATCCCAGCAAACAAAAGATATTATTAATAGCAATAGCATTTAGACTTATATAGTGCTTTACAGTTCTTTACAGCCCTCTTTAATTGGTTTACAGAGTCAGCATATTGCCCCCAACAATTTGGGTCCTCATTTTACCCACCTCAGAAGGATAGAAGGCTGAGTCAACCTTCAGCTGGTGAGATTTGAACTGCCAAATTGCAGGCAGCCAGCAGGCAGCAGAAGTAGCCTGCAGTACTACACTCTAACCACTGTGCCACCGTGGCTCATTAATCTATTCTATTCAGATATCCACTGATATTTATACATTAAATACATTATACATTTCAGAAAGGAGGGGAAAATGATACAGACGTACATATTCATAAGTAATAATAACATAGTAGATTTTAGGTTACTGCCTTTCTACTGCCTCAAAGAGAACAATTGTCTTAGTGAGAAGAAACAGATCAAAAGAAGGGGATAGCTCAGGGTGCCAAGAGTTACCATAGGGATGTTCTGATAAGATATACAACAGGCTGAAACTCCAAGGCTATGGCTCATTCCTTATTTTTCAACTTATTCATTTTATGTTTCCATTTGTCTTAAACAGTCCCATTCATTTGAAAATTCACTTTTCTTACAACATGTTAATCAACACATTATACTGAACATCACACATAGTCAATAAAAATGGAGAAACATCATAATAAGTGGAGACTTCATAATAACTTGGCCAAGACTGCAGAATCCAAAAACATCTTCAATAGCATTGCTAACAGTTTTATTTTCCAGAAAGTTGAAGAGGAGACAGTGTTCAGTTTTTTATTGCTTACCCTAATGTATAGAGAAAAGCTGGTTGAAGAGATAAACGTAGTATGTCAAGATACTACCAAAAGAAAAATTGGAACATAGTTGTATAAGCTGTCCAGATTTCAGGAGAGCCAGTCTCAACAAGCTTATAAAAATCCTAGTCAGGATCCCATTGATAAAAATTCCTAAGACAAAGAGACTGCAGTAGCACTGAAGCCTTCTAATAAATAAGAAAATTGAAGTACAATTGCATACCATTCCAAAAGGGGGGGAAAGAGGGGGGAGTTTAGGAACCCCTTAGAGATGTACAATACAGGGAGCTTTTGGCTAAGCTAAAAGAGACATGATAGGAAATGGAAGACAAATGTAATCACAAAAGGGGAAAAGAGACCTTCTCAAACCTTTTGTCCCTTCTGAACTGATTAACTGGAACCAGAATTCAGGATCTTCATTTGTCTAAGTAGATTTCTTAGCTCAGTTTGTAAATTAGTTTTTATTAGTTTTTAAAAGGCCTTGCTGGCAGATTGTCCTGATATGCAGAACAGGACAATCTGCCTTCTAGCTTATCATTATTTCTCTTAAAACCGGTTGCGATACAGCACCGATGAAAGGAATTTGTTCAGTTCAGTTTTCTCATCTGTATTTGTAGCAGCAGTCCCAGTAATCAATGTTGAACAGATCCATTGTGTGACCAAAAATTAAATTGTCAATAACAAAAGAGACCTGAAAGCAAAACAACTGAACCCAAATCTGATAGTTTATTCTTAATTTTAAAAAGTCTTGTTATTATCATCAGTGAGCTAAAGAAAATAAGACCATTTAATTATGAGAACAGTCCCGAATATCTCATTATCTAACAGAGTTGAATGAGATTTTGTAAAATTCTTTTTATCAGAAACTTATTTTTTGGAGGAAAAAAATCCCACCAATCATAAAAGCTGTACTTTGGAGAAAAGAAATCTTTTATGGCGAAAAGGTGTTGATTTAGTGAAAAAAGAGGGATTGGTTAGTACATCACCTGCTTGTATTATTTTCCTTTTGTGCATGGACAAAGACTTTTTATTTAAGAATATGAAAAAAATGCTGTATTTTCTTTTTCAAATATTATAAGACAGCATTTCTTCCTTATCCTTAAATAAAAGGTCTTTGTCCATGGATTGCAATTGTTCATATTAACAATTGTTCTTCAGCTAGACTTAGAAAGTGAGCTGCTATTTAAATTCTGAAAGATCCTTTAGCATCTTCCTTGTTAACTTTTCTCAACAGGCTGGTGAAGCATAAATGAAGTATTTGGTACTTCATTCCATTTGAAAAAGCAGGATTTCCCGGAGAGCAGTTGAATGGTCCAATGGCCATACTGCAGCATGCAAGAAGAAAGGCCAAGGGACTTCCTCAACTTGCAGCCCATCTCTCTACCAGCTCCAAGCTCAGACCTCTTTGCTGCTAGCTGAGCAGAACCATTCAGAAGGACCTTGTGGTGTTTGGCTTCTTGTGCCTAGAAGACTCACTCCATGCTGACCCGGGCAAGTGGTACCTGCCCTTGCTTCCCATGGGAATATGTCCTTACTTAGCTTCTCACTATGGGCTTCTAAGTGCAAAGGAGTTGTTTCTGCTGTGCTACTTTCCCTTTTTGGTTGCTGAGTGCTTAAAGCAGGTTCAGCAGGACAGCAAATCGGTCCTCCTTGTTCCCATGAAAGGAGGCTCAGGTGGGAGCCTGGCAGAGAGGTGGCCCTCAGATCTCCACACATTACACCTGCTAGTCTTGATTTCAGTCTAGAATGAGTGGGAAATAACTTGGGCTACCAGTCCCTTCCACCCATGTAATTCCAGCTACGGTTACTTTTCGTATGAGCTTGCCATGTGAGAATGACCTCATTTTGCCTTGGGCATTGGCTATGTTCCTTCACACCAATCATGAAGGTAACCACCTTCACTTACCAAAAGTCTGGCCCAAATGAGGCAGTGGACATTAGAGTAAGGAGGGAATGTGTCCTCTGAATCTGGCACAATCTTCATACATTCCCAGTTGAAAAGAAGACCAAGCTGCAAACCTTACCCATCTCTTGACACAAGTCGGCGCAGAGTTTGTTTGATGATCTCAGAGGAAGGAGCTTTTCTGGGCCTTGTTTCACATTTTGCTGGGGCAATCCAGTTTGCATGGGAAATAGAAATAAGTTTTGATAGGGCTTCGGTTTTCTGGACACAAGCTGAAATAACATGTAAAGCTCCCAAAGCTGCTCCTGGTGGGGTCATAAACCATGTTTAAGAACCCTAACAAAAGATGTAACAGAAACCTACTTTGAATAGGAGTCCTGAATAAAATGCCATCCTAGACATTACTGCCTCCCCTGACATCATCCAGCTTTAATGAATGGCTACAGGTAGAGGGGCAAGAAAGTCATCATTGTTTCATGTAGGTGTCCATTGCCCATCGTTGCTCTAGAATGTCCCCCTCTAGTATCACTTTAGGGCACATTAAGGAATAAAGTTGTCCCGCAAAGGAGCTCTGCTGAAAAGAAATAGCAAACAGGGAGTATAAAATTTTGAGTTTGTAATAAATTACTTCCGTCCTCAAGTTCTGTAGGGTAGAAAAAAATAGAGAGAAAAGCAAGAGAAAATAGATTGTCTTATTGATAATAAGTCTAAATGGTCTTTCATCAAGCCAATTTACTTATAATATATGCAAGTCATTTCATAGCTGTTTCTATCTTAGCTTAATGGATATGTCAGTTTACAACCCAGAGCCATCTGCTTTATGGGGTGCTTGCATCATTTCCTCTCTTTTAATTTAATAGCTGAACATTTAAAAAAAACATTCGCAAGTCTCCTTTTTATTACATGCAGTATGGTTCGGAAGCATTACATTGGTTTACAACTGGTTGATTAATTTCCCTCACCACAACCCACCAGGTGGAAATGCTTTGAGTTTCGCAGGACTATCTTCTTGCCTTACGGCCCTGCCTTACTCTCTGTGGCTGGCAAGCCAGGCTGTCTACATCTCATGAAATGCCTCTGTGAACTGTATGGCTCTGCTGCCCACCCTGTTTCTCCTTGCCTCTATGTTTTCCTAGCAATGGGTGCAAATTGTGCAGCTGGAATCTGCCAGCTTTTGAAAATGAAAACAAGCCCACCTAATGCAGCCTCCCTGGTCTTTGCAACCAAATCTACATCTTTGAAGTTGAGTAGGAGCATTACTGGCCCTTTCTATTGCAATCTCTGCACTTGTATAGAGGTCACTCCTTGGGATAAGTATGAGGATGTCAGAAAACCCTTGTCCTCCTTCCCCAACACCCTCTCATCAGCAATTGACCCAGGTGTAGGTGATAAAGTGGTGAGGCTGCTGCCTTTCCTTCTGACACTCTGGAGCTCCTCAGCTTCTCTCGTCGCTTCCTACCAGAGCAATCTCTCAAGCTGTTTTCTGACTGCTCAATATATGTGCACAAATCCTTCTCCTGAAAAAGGAGGGGTAATTTTTTTTAGAAGGGGAATTATTTAAAGAACTAAAGGCAATGTAAGAAACAATATGAATGTAGTGGGAACAAAGATGGTTTATAAAAAAAAATACTGGTAGTAAGCTATGGAGAATTATTGGTATTGGTATAAACCAAATTTAGCTCTATCTCCCTTACTTTTATTTTATATTCTTTACATTTGAGCTTGACTATTTACTGTTGGCTTTCTCTGCTTTGTATAAAATTGCTTACCTTGGAAGGGAAGAGCATGATGGGCATTTATATAGGTATGTACTGTAAGTTTGTTCTGCTAATGACATAGGATGGAAATGATTAAAGGGAAACTTTAGAAACAGAAACTTGCTGTGAGTGAGGGATGGCCGGCTGCAAAATTCCACCCATTTTCCTTAAAAGGATTTGGTGCATTATTTACTGATTTGTGTACTGATTAGCCTCTTCATTACTGTGCACTGGATAATAACTCTTCCAAACTGTAATTCAACATACAGAATAAAACAAGCTATTTGTTAAAAACAAAGGCTAAAAGCCAGGAGTACATTTCATGTAATCGCTAAAGAAAAATGATTAGTTTAATAGCATGAACCCAAAGCTGTCATCATAATATAACATCATAATGTTGCAATGACTGGAATGGATTTCATAGCTTCATGACTTGAACAGAAATTGTTTTGATATGAGCTTCCTAAGCAATGAGGAAATGTTACTAAATTGACAAATTAGAAAGGGAGATAATAGAAATAAACTAAACTGGAATATTTTAATTATATATTTCCAGCCTTAAGAAGAATCAGTTTATATCCATCATCACTTTGTAGATGTTGAATGAGTGTGGACAGAACACATTCAGAATTATTGATCTGTTGGTACACACTGACAAGAAGAACCTGATCAAAGGAGTGTTACGTCTCACATGCCATATGAGATCTTGTTAATGCATGTTCTTGACATTTGCTGGGTGTATTTTATGTACTTCATAAGCTTGGCTATAAGAATATTGGGTGATAAAATTAAACTGGAGCAGACAGGAGAGTGGAAGTGAGTGAACAAAAAGAATCTAGATAGGTTGAATAACATCTAACAAAAATTCATATTAACTACATAGTTTGCAGTAAGGACCTAGATAAACCTAATTAGTTTTTACACTATGTTGTCATTTTTTCATGAATAGATAATATTTATTTATAATATTTATTATTTCCAGTAAATAAATAAACATCCCCAACTGGATGGTCACCAAATATGTTCAACTTTAGTTATGATGATCACCAGGTAGCATGTCGGCGCAAGGCTGAGGAATGAGAAAAAAAAGCTACTGAGTAGCTGAGGCCATACATGCATTCTTTCTCATCCACAGGAATTAGCTGTGGTTGCTGCTTTTGTTTTCCTAAAAAAAAGGGAACAGTTTTGTAGATGGCAAAGAAAAACTTTCCCAAAACCCAGGGTAGGTGTCAAACAAGCTTCTTGGAGGACCGTATTTCTCTGATGAGCCAAATGGCAATGCCCCAAGGAGGCCACCATAAATAGGGACAGATAAACAGGCTCTCTTGAGACCACACACAGCAAGTATATCCAGAAGAAGGCTGGACTCCGGGGGTTCCTAGTACTGTAATGAGACAATATATGGACTAGTAGAGGTAATTGTACTTTTAATTCTTGTGGGGCTCCTATACACAAATAAGTTCTTGCAAACAAATTGCAGATCACTTGAGAACATGACCAACCAATGATATGTCAGGTTTTAGGTCTATACCAGAGTATCAAGTACAGTATTCATCAGACATGTATATAAATTACCTTTTACCCAAACATTTTGTCATTGATCATTCTGGATACCTTAGAGCTTAGAAGCGTGAATCCAAAGTTTAGCGGTGTCTTAGGTTACCTATTTTATTCATAAATAAAACTGTAATGTAATAACATCTTAGAAATGTTTAAATCAAATAATTTAGGAATTAGCCCCAATTATTGAATGAGCAGTCAAAACATAGTTATATAGCTATGATCACATATATGAGAACAGAGCTGTCTCTATAGCCTTCTCCTTGAAAGTGCAGAAAATAAAAGAGGAATGCAATATGTGAGGTACCAAGGATAAATGTTTGACATATAGCTATATTTTCTCTCTCTTTTACCCCACCCCTTGTAGGCACAGAAGTCTCATTATCTGTCCTTTTGTTACAGAACCCCTGACACTAATTTTGATGTGCTGATCATTGAGAAGGCTAAATTACTATCTCTCAATGCTGCCTCTCAATTTGGCATAAAGCCAAAATCTGAGAGAAAGAGGAGGGGGGAAAAGACAAAATCACAATGCCCAGCTCAACTTTCATCTAGTGTCATCATCCCCAATTGAAAAATGAAAGTCCCAAATCAGATCTTGGATAATCTTTGGATAAAACTGATAAAGGCTCAACCAGCATGGTGAAGTTTTAGAATCCAGCCTGATCCAAAATGTTGGATTTTCATCTGTTGAATAAAAGCAAATATATCATGTTACTTTTTTAGAAAGTTAAAATTACATTAATTTAGGCTTTGACCATCATGCTTGTCTCCTGGTAGTTAAATTATCTGGCAATTCAAATGTAAAAGACTAAGAAGAAAAAATAGAAACCACTGTGCAGAATAGGCTGTATTTTTCAGTGATTTACCACCACATTCTTTTTGTAGAATAAACTTATCCAAAGCCTTGAAGAAATCTGTGTGATGAGGAAAAAGGAGACTTGAAGATAAATCAAATCCTATGACAATATTTGATTACATTTCAGATGAAAACTGTTAGAATAAAAAGGAATATAAAGTTGATTTATTTAATTGAAGTTCAAACAAGATATTTTTGCAAGTTCTGGTGACCCTCTACGGATTTTTTGCTGACATCATGATAGAAAAACTGATGTTTTATTAATTTGCTTATAGATAAGGCATGGGTTATAGAATGCAGATATCTGTTGGTAATTTTATAGGGGGTAAAGAATTACTAAATTCGTTTATGCATGTAATAAAGGTTGGAAGTAACTTCTTTATATATTTTATTTTTCTTCTTTTTATTTTTTCCTTCATCTTTTATTTTTTTATTCCTTCTCTTTATCCTATCCTATTCTTTTTCTCTAAGTTTAATTTGTATTAGTTTTTACTATTGTAATCAAAATTCATAATGAATATATTAAAAAAAGAAAAAAAACTGACAGGATTTTCTTTTATCCAAATTTTGCAGGGAAGGTACCCTCTTCAGGTTCATGTTTAAATAAAACTATTCTATTTTGCCCAAGAATGTTGTTTTTCTTATCTTTCTCACAAGTAGAAGAATATGGAACAAATTTGGATTCCTCTATATTAATATTTTTTTAAAAGTTTCTATTTCTTAATGCAAAAATTGTCATTGAAGGAACCTTTCAAGCAGTGGAAGTGCTGCCTCCTGGAATCATGGGCAAATAACTAGAGGTTTTTTAACAAATGTTGATCAGCTATTTGTCTTGGTTGGTCTGAGGATTCCTGCACTGGTAAGAGGTAGGGCAAGACTTCCAAAGTCTCTTCTCATCCTATGATTCTATGAAAGTCCACACTGCTGTAAAGACACACAAACTTTGCAAACTTTTTGTCTATTTAGTGACACTGCATTCATTGATGAAGAAACCCTTGTTCCAGCTTTTCTCCAATTAGTTGTGGATGAGAGTGTACAGCTAATGGTGCAAAATGCATTTTAGTTAATACTCTAGTATCCTGTAATTCATGGATCAGAAGGACATTTCACTAGAAAATGACAGTGTGATCTTCACTCCATAATAATATTATTCTGAAGCAAAGGTACTTAATGATACGTTATGTTCATCTGCATTTTCAAAAACCCTTCTGTCCTATAATTGAAAAGTGCTTTCCTTTGGGTTGTTTTGGTTTCACCAGCAGTAAGTAGAAGCCTTGTTGAGCAGGATAGCTTATCGTAAAATATTAGTGGCCATTAACTTTCATTATGGTAATAGCATATAGGGTTCAAGCTACAATTCTGATAAATTGTATAAACCAACATGCATACCCACTGATTGCAACATTAGTCAAAATCCAACTCTTGACATTCATACGCAACATTTATGTGACCCACATTGCAGCAGTACTAAATGACCCAGAATCTTTAATACAATTTGTTTATATTTTGTGAAACATAGTATAATTTTCAGTTGACAAATGAAACACTGAAAGTTGTGATGTTGTTAAAAGCAAAAATTACATTTGCTGTCTTAGAAGAATTTATAATTTATTTATTTATTAATAATATTTGTATGCCGCCCAACTCCCAAAGGGACTCTATAAAGTAATATTTGTATTACTTTGCTTTTAAAAGTTTAGCATAAACTATTTACCATGTGACTAGGTATAAAATGGTAAGAGTTTCCTGTTTCTCCTCTAAGCCCAAATTTATTTATTTAATTAATTAATTAAATTTTAGGCCATCCAACTCCCGAAGGACTCTAGGCGGCTTACAACTATAGCAATAGCACATAGATTTATATACTGCTTATCAGGGCTTTTACAGCTCCCCTAAGTGGTTTACAGAGTCAGCATATTGCTCCCAACAATCTGGGTCCTCATTTTATCTACCTCGGAAGGATGGAAGGATGAGTCAACCTTGAGCCTGATGAGATTTGAACTGCCAAATTGCAGGCAGCTGGCAGCTAAGTACTGCACTCTAACCGCTGCGCCACCATGGCTCCTAAGAGACATGTACAGGAATGGGTATGGCCAGAATCAGGTGCTGCTGACCACAGCCACTCACTGCCAAAACTTACATTCTTTGCAGCAGTCAAAAAGCCACTCTCCCATACAGTACATACCAAGATCTATGTCTGCAAGAGAATTTTAGTGCCTCAATGTGTATATTTGTATTAAATCCAACAAGTGTTCCTAATCATCTGCTCCAGAACAGTGCCACTGTCAGAATCTCTTCTGTAAATAGGTCTTTAGATTCACCCATGTACTCTTGTTTCCCCCCCCCCCTTTTAAGCCACCCGCTATGAATTATGTTCTTATGTCTAATTAGCTATGTCATTTAAAAGGATTTGTTCTCCTTTCTTTCTTGATGTAAGATTTTCCAGACTTTCCAAAACTTTTGCTTAATAATGTAATTGTGCCATAATGATATATGCCTTAAAGACATTGAAAACATTGCACACCCCCTGACTAGTTTTCTTATTACAGTATAATATAGATAGATGTGTTTCTAGCTACAGTAATTACTTTAATTTCATAGAAACATAAGACTGTTGAGTAATCGGCTATTACTAATGTAATTACTCCAACAAAAATGGTTCACAAAGAGACAGTGTTAGAGTTGTTCCTACATTGTACTAATTTAATAATGAGTCACATTTATCTCTGAAGTGGATAATACAGGATAGCAAAAATCCACATTATAATTAAGATGTATGAAAAGCATTTTTTGAGATGTACTATTGAGCTTTTCAAAATAAATATGTATCTGTCATTCTTATGTCATTATTGATTGTATTATACTGCCTCCTGAAAATCAAGGCATATACTGGAATTTGTTTTATTTGAACACTAAAGATGCATTTTTTTAAAATTTAAGACATATTTAAGCAGATAAATATTCAATTTCATAAACAGAGAATGTGCACTACACAAGGTCCTCTAGATTTTTCCCTTCTAGTTTCATAGCTATTTTTTTTTTTAGTTGAATTCTCAGTGATGACACTTTGGTGCATTTTTTTTTTATAAAATGCATTTATGCAGTTCCTTCTTTTGGTCTCATATATAGTAAGGTAGAAAACAGACACAGCTCAGTTTTGGAGAAGAAATTGGATGAGATCGATTGTTTCCTATAACAGATCCTTTGCAAATATATTGCTTCTAACTAAAATTTCCATCAATGATTGATGCATGTTCCATTTGTCATGCTGCAAGCCAGTTACCAAAAGTCTTCATAAGATATATGAAATTATGATATAACATATAACATTAATATTAAATTATGCTACTTTACTATATGGCTGGACTGGAGGGATGTGCATTTCAGTGACTAATCATACTCTTCCTATGTACTAATTGCAAAAAACTGTGCAAAATTGTCCTGGCTGCTAGGGAAAAGATCTACTGGCAGTTCTCTTCCCCACAGGGAGTTGATCATTCTAAATGAGCCCTTGATGATAGATCACCTACACAATAAGGAAAAAATAAGAATATTTTGCCACTTTTATCACCAGATTGTAGACTTGAATATAAGCTCATACCCTATTCAGTCATTGATTTCTGGTCTTTCTTTAATGGTACTCTAAGCATTGTTTCTGCCACTTCATCTTCCAGAAATCTAAGAACGTTGCTCATTGAATGGGGGTGTCTTGAATGTCATGCCTCAAGCCTTCAGTTTTATGTAGTACATATATGTTGCACAATACTGTCTAGCACACAGAAATAATCTTGTTAAGGATATTTATTACCTGAAATGTATGCCATTGTTACAAAACTAGTAAATAAAGCAAATGGAAAACAGTTCCTTTCATTCTAACAATTGAACATTAAAACAGGGACCTTGCAATTCTTCAGTTTTATATCATCTTTAATCAGACACTGAGTACAGAACAAAGGGGAGTAAAGTAAGAGTAAAGAAATGTTATATGCACACAGATACAGACCATGTTAGGAATTCATTTCAGGAATAATTTAAATATAGAATAATCCAGCTGACCTTTTTATTGCTCTGCTAATTTGGAACAAAATAATTATCACTTATGACAATATAAAACCAGAAGAAATAGAATCAGAAAATAAACTAAGTCGGTTACTGTATATATTTTATCAAAATTAAAATAATTTCAAGCAATACTTTAATACTGCAAGTAAAACATATTATTCTACTTTCAGTCCTTTGGATTTAAATTCAGAGTGAAGAATCTGCGATAAGCATCTCCCAAATTCTTCTAGGATCATTTGTTCAGCTAAGCAAATGGAGTAATCTTGTTTTTCTGCCTCTTCAGCTTGAGCAAGAAGACAGGCACATGTTGCCTCAACCACCTCCCAAGATATACACGTACTAGATTGTCTATTACAACAAAACGATATATAATTACATTTTAAATATATAAATTGATGCAAAGAGAATTACCATACATAACTACCAAATTCTAAATTTACTCATGGCTTAACTAACTGTTTTGTGCCAGATTTGTATTTCAACACTGACTGATCCCTGAATATGTTAAGTGACTGCAGAAGTCTGTCTGAAAGACACCAAACATTTTTTTCAATTTTCAGTTTTCTTTCTGCAACCAATCTCCTTTTATATAGATAGCTGGAATCCTGTCAGGAAAAAGATAGGGACATGGCTGTCTACAGGGAGGACAATTGCTGAAATATGAGCCATGTTACAATGCAATCTCTGCATACTTGCATGCAATGTTTTGGCAGACTTACGTAATTCAATGATTAGATTGGGACAGGCATATGAAAGGGGGAGTTTTGAATTATGCACATCTTATAATTTTTGCATCTTCTTGTCTACCTATGGGTATTGGATGCACAGGAACAAATGATGAATTAAGTTCCCTGCTGTTACCCATCATTTCTTGCATCTTTAATGCAGTTTTTCAGTACTTTAGTTCATTCTTTCAGAACTCAACTAATGCCAAATGTTAATTTTAGTCTTTAGTCAGACAATACCAATTAGTAATAAATGTACTTTTTAAAATATCAAACTTGGGAGATCTTTTTCCACAGAAATAGGTAGGTTTCATAATTGTCCCTGAAGCACTTATTTTCTTGAAGTAACTACAGAGAAAATAGAAAATTCTTTGAAGATTACTGAAGCTTTCCGTTATTAATTACCGGTACTAGTCTTTGAGTGACTAAAGTCAATTTTAAAAAATCTAGATTATGGAGGTTTTCAGGATATTTCCATGTTTTCTATTTACATCCATATTGAAATTCAGTGTAAACAGGATAATGGTAAATTCTGAAAGAGTTCTGAAATTGTAGTTGCATAATACCCCAAATATATGTATTTGTACATGTGTTAGAAAGTACAGCTGTTACAAATTACTGAGTCTGCTTTGGATAACTACAAATGAAAAGAAAAAAAGTTGGAAGTCCAGACTCAAAGAATTATCTAAAAATATTCCCATAGTACAAAAGAAATGTCTTAGAAAAATATTACATAGGTAATTAATTTCTACCTTTCTTTCTTGGTTTTTGATAATATTTCAGAGTTAGAAAATGATTCAGAATCATTTCCTTCATTGGTTTTAAATTCCATTTGAATTGGCATATTCATTAATGTTTTTCGATCAGGGCTTTCTTCATAATTTTTGCATCCAATACATTTGCAGATAGATGAGCACATAATTTTAGCCTACAGAGAAACAAAATATTTTAATTCCTAAAAAAACATGTTATTTAATAAAGGTCCACAATAAAAAAAACAATGAGATTGGACTGTTCAACAATCCAATATACAGCTGCTTCATTGGAAATAAATCTCGAGTCCAGTAATTTTCCATTGAACAAATATTCTTTTATCCAGAGAATACTTAAATATTTTAAAATGAAGGGAAGTTGCCTAATCCCATTCCAATTTTCACTTGCCCTACCGGTACTATTCTAGGAGGTTTTCAACCTCTTTAAAGGGTTTGAGGTTCAAACTGTTTGGAAGACAACGGACATATTGAAAAGAAAAACCTCACTCCATGTTTTGTAAATGAAAACTTTCTGTGTCCAGAGATACAATCACAGACATTTATGATCTAAAACTATATATTTATTTAAAATCTTTATTTACAGCTTTTCCAGATCTATGAAGTCATACATAGCAAACAGCACCATTCATATCTAAAAGGAAAGTATAGACAAAATTAGGTAAGCTGGTAATTTCATAGATGTATATATTAGAGCTATATAGTGTTTTAGATTTTATCTCTAAAAGTGGTTCAGAGTAGGAACATGAATGTAGCAACAATCTGCAAAATATAAAGCAGTTCAAGCAACTTAAAGTGCAGTCCTGTTAGGATGTTGTATATTGCTGCTTCATTCATACACTGTTGCACTTCAAAATATTAAGATTCAAACCAGAGCATTGCAGTCCTAATATCTGTGTTATCTTCCTGGTTACAATGTAAAAGTGATTTGCCATTATAATTTTCTGGGATTTTTTTTCAGATTTCTCATTTTGGGATTTCTTGGTGGCATCCTATCCAAGTATTAAAAAGGTCTGACCACCTCCTAGCTTTTAAGATCAACAAAAATTAGCTAGCTACTGCCATTCAGCATGGCATAGGTAGATGTTTGTCTTTGTCCTACTTGTTTTCTTATTTTCCATTTTCTCATCCCTTTTTAACCTTTTCAGAAATTAAAAAAAAAATTCTACAATTGTTTAGTCCAGTTTTCCCTGATCACATACCCTGGAGGTCCCACCAGATAAAGACTCTTAATGCTTAGTCTAAGTATTCTTCTGCTATGATAATACTTTTATAAAACTGATGAAAAATATTTTCAACAAACCTCAAAGCATTCACAGTAATTTTTTAGGCACCCTGAACGCTTACAGTTACAACCTTTATTATGTCTTGGTTTAATATCGCCAAGTTTTCCTTTTCCAATCTTTGGCAGGAAAGCTTCTGGATTTCTGTCAAGACAAGCCTAAATAAAACATATTATTCATATAGAATATACCTCTCAAACAGTTTGAAAAAAATAGCTTACTTGCTTCCTAAAAGCAAACCTTTCCTAAAGCAGATTATGGTTCACTCTTTTCAAGAGACAGAAATTTCTGAGCATACTATTGCTCCTACGAAATAGAATTATATAAGGCAAAGTGTATGTCAAGCAGAATTTCATTGTCAAATTATCTAAAGCACTGGTATGTATTTTATTAGTACATCAAGAATCCTTGATCTGAACCATTAGTCCTAAAAGAATTTTTGTATGTTTCACAAGTTCGAAGAAACCCTAACAAGAACAAAAAAATGTGGAATCTGATACTATGTTTTCTAACCAGCAAAGCTGATTAAAAAACATAAGTTTTTGTGTATCTGATGAAGTGACTTGCAGTCCTGATGTATCTGACAATAAGCCAACTCTTGGATGAAGACTTTTGGGAGTACAAAATTCTTAAGATAGCTCACTTTGAATTCAGATCAGTAGCAGCTGTCTGCATCTATAAATCCATTGAACACTAGGTAATAGTTGAAGAGACAATTATCAGAGTTGCTCCGCACTTTTATCTTCTTATCTTGTGGAAAATATTTACTTAGAATGCTTCTATACAATATGTATCCTATTGGTTAGATTGATTTTTTCTCCCAGGATTTTCATCACTTCCTTCCTGTCTCAGTTCAGCTCCTTTTTTTTCCTACCAAATTGTTGTTTCTTTATAAGGGGAGACGCTCTATCATTATAGGCTGTTAACAGTACTTCCCCCCCCCCCCCCATTCAGTCATGTCTGATTCTAGAGACTGCCTAGACAAGTAAGTCCCTGCAATTTTCTTGGTAAGGTTTTTCAGAAGTGCCACTGCCTAAAGAGAAATGTTTTTTTTCCTAGGGCTGTCATATGATCCCAGGAAAAATACATTTTATTTAGGAGTTGCAGACAATTATTTTCCTACCCCATACCGTATTTTTTGGTCTATAAGATGCTCCGGATCATAAGACGCACATTAGCTTTAAGGAGGAAAACAAGAAAAGAAAAAGTGCCTCTGCCTTCCAGCATCCATCCGGTATTCATCTGGCTAGCGTCCTTGCAGCAAACAGTCTGGTCAGCTTCAGCATGTTATCACAGCTCCAGCACATGGCTCTTCAGGGCTCTGCTCTGTTGCACCCACCACCGGTCAGCTGAGTGACAGCTGGATCCCGGCCTCCCGTAGCCCCGCCAATCAGTGGGCTTGCCGACCGGAAATGCTGCCATTGCTTCCTCCTCTGTGTCTGCTGCCTCCGCCAGGAACACTGGAGCCTTCGCTGCCAAGCAGCTGATTGGCAGTTGGATCAGCCTCCCGGAATACCGCCGATTAGCTGTGCTAGGCAGCGGAGATTGCCGCTGCCGTTTGCCATCTATCTCCGCTGCTGCCACACCAACCCCCCCACCGCAATATTCACTCCATAAGACAGACATTTCACCCACTTTTTTGGGGGGGTGGGGGAAGGTGCGTCTTATAAATCGGAAAATACGGTATGCTCCAAAGCATTTTTTTTGCCTTTGTATCCAAATTATTGCTCAAATCTGTTAATTGCAGTACCATTCCTATTATTTCCAGCATTTTCCAGTAAAGTTAAATTGAGAACCACCATGCAAATCATCTGTGGTGAGATGAAATTGCAACAAAATGACTGAACAGAGATGTTTTTAACATAATTTCGCTTTCCCTAATTCAAGTGATATGTAAAAAATTAGATGGTATTAAGATATCACTACAGATAGTCCTCAAGTTATGACCACAATTGAGCCCAAAATTTGTTTCCAAATGAAATATTCATTGAGTTTTGCCCCTTTTTACGATCTTTCTTGCCACAGTTGTTAAGTGAATCATTGCAGTTGTTATATGGTTAAGTGAATCTGGTTTCCCCATTGACTTTCTTGTCAGAAGTTTGCAAAAGGGAATCACATGACCCCAGGACACTGCAACCATCGTAAAAATGAGTCAATTGCCAAGCATCTGAATTTTGATCATGTGACCATGGGGATGCTGCAATGGTCATAAATGTGAAAAATGGTCATAAGTCATTTTTTAAAGTGCCATTGTAATTTTGAACAATCAGTAAATGAACTGTTGTAAGTCAGTATTGTATTTCAAAACTGTATTTCAAAAGCCTGTTTTAATTAATATGTTTATTCAGTTTGATATCCTGAATTGATGAAATATATAAATGCAATTCATTTAAAATGCTTTAAAAATAATACTTAATGAATATAAAGTAAATAATTTGCATATCAAAATAAAAAAGAACCATAGTTGAATTACCTT
Organism: Pseudoxyrhopus heterurus; assembly: GCA_032468235.1. Lineage (NCBI taxonomy): Eukaryota > Metazoa > Chordata > Lepidosauria > Squamata > Pseudoxyrhopus > Pseudoxyrhopus heterurus. The sequence goes on from JANHJO010009841.1 coordinate 47,123, forward strand.
AATAGCCTTAAAACGTTCTATTTCATGTTCTGGATTGTTATAACAATTATTACAGTTGCAATTATTACAGAAATCACCATTGGCAAAACAATCGCAGTATCTATGTTTAACAAAAGAAGTATATAAAATTGTTTGTAGTTCAACATTTTCAGATAATGCTAACTCTTATCTGCTATTTTTTATTTATTTAAAATTCCTGTTTTGGTACTTGTCTTAACATCACAACTCTGGGCAGCTCATGAACCATAATAAAATCCATCAAAACAGTAAAACTGAAAAAAAAGGAAAAAAATGACTCCCCACACAACCAACAGCCCCTAACTGATCCACAACTGCAATTACTGGGCTCCAGCCTCACCTTACCCCAATGCCTGAAAGAACAGCCAGGTTTTCAAACCCCACTTAAAGGCTAGGTGAATGGAGGCTTGCCAGATCCCAGGGTGCTACAGAAAAGGCTTGCTGCCTAAGCCCCATAAGGGAAAGAACTTGGACTAAACCCACTCTACGAGACTGAGAAATAAGTAAGTTAATCTATATGGATATTTATTAGTTCTATCCTTTATGTATTTTGCCACATATGTGGGCACTTTGAAGACTGCTAACAAATGCACTTCCAGAAAATCAATCGCACTAAAAGGCTCTGGGATACATTCATATATTCCAAGCATTTTATTATTATCACTTATTTGTTATATTTTCTTTTGGGATTCCTTTCCACAACATGCTGTTGCTTTATGTTTTGATATGCATCTAATTTAATGTAAAAGTTATTAAGCATTCTTCCCATCTTCACTATGAGCCATGTTTTACTTAACGTTATTTAAAGAAGAAAAAATACAGAAAATAGAAGGCCTAAATGAAGTTCAAATAAACATAAACTCATATGCTTATGCCATGCACAGTATTTAGCATATAAAAGCAAAAAGCAACAATTGTTTTTACTTAATACTATGAGGAAAATGTATAGTAACTTAGTACTATAATGTACACTTTGTCATGATTAGTTACTTTGTGTGGTGTATTTTTTAAATTGAAGAAAAAGAAATTGCTTTAGAAGTGTAAAAGCATGTCTATGTTTATTCAAGTATTATATCTGACTTTCCTACAATAACATCTGCATTTGAGTATATACAAAAGAAACAAATTATACTTCTCCTTTCTTAGATAGCCAAATAATATCTCAGTGACATTTTGTTTACTCACAGTTTGAGGCATTGTGATTTAGTGCAATTGCATGGCTTCTTTGATTTTGTATCCCAGGAAGTATAAGGAAACCTAAACAAACACATGTTGCATCTAAACTACCGTATTATGAAACATTTATGGAATAGTGCATATTAGGAAGATGACACCCACATAGTGATAAGGTAACAAGAAAAATATAATTGTTTCATTTCCGATTCTCCATTTAGTTTCTTCTTTTGGTATCCATCAATTCTATTTTTTTGGTAAAATAATTAAATTATAAGCAAAAATATTTATTATTTAATGATGTTTAAATTTTATTACCTTGCATTTTTATTATTTATCGTAGCAATTTGGGCACTTTCCCCAAAATATTGGGGAAAGTGCCCAAATATATTTAGTTCCAATGTATATAGTATTCTCATTATTGATTATGTAACAATATGATTCCTAAAATGAATTTTCCTTGCAAAATTTAACAAAGTATCTCAGAATGTAACCTTTTGCTCGCTTGACTGAAATGAAATATATCTCATTAGAAACTAAGTGTAGGCATCAATGAAATTGTAAAAAATAAGTTTTTCAGTCTGAAGAGATAATTATATAAATGCCTATTTCATATAATGATGCCAGGGATGTATACATTTTTATAATTCTTACCCAACTAAAGTTAGTTTCGTTGGCTCCTGAAGAGTCAGATCTGAACTGCTTGTATGTATGGATCCATTATCAAGCTGTTCAAAATAAAATCCAAACATTCCATTTGCATTATATTATCATACATATACACACTATATAATATTAATGACAAACATTAATAGTCTTAGAGAACATCATTTGGAAGAATTAATATTTTAAAATATTGCCTTCATAGCAGATTGTCTTCTATTTATGTTACTACATATTGCACATTACTGATTAGGAGCAGCTCCAGATTGTTGAGCAGAACCCCAAAGATCAAAAAGATTATCTGAATATGCTGCTCGATAATACTACAAATGTTTGAAATGTTTGAAAGACTAAAAAAAATGAATAGGTGAAACAAAAGAAACTATAGCAATGTAGAGAGGGTTGGAATAAAAAGAGAAGGGAAGGAGTTATAGAGAGAAAAAAATGAAAAGTATATTTGGGTGAGAGAATTGGAAGAGAAAAATTAAGTGATAAATATGTTGTAATTAAAACAAAAAATGAATGATGATGAAATGAAAAAGAGCATAAAAAAGAGCAAAGCCAAAGGAATGAGAGACTAGGTAGATAATAGTAACCAGGTAAAGGATAAGGATTAGAGTTGGCTCTATATTAGGCAGTATGATATGGTTACCATTAGCTTGACAAAATAAAATAAAATAATAAAAGAAAATCTTTATTATAGTCATAGAGCACCACAAATAACTTGGAAGATACTAGATGGTAATGGGATGGCATTTTTACTTTTTGGGAGGGCAAAGCCAGGTATCTGAGAGAAATTATCTTGCTCCAGCTAAGGTTATTGGCCTTCATCCATGTGAAGGGAACGATACTAACTCTATTAAACAGGGTGGATCAGAAAAATATCCAAACATTTTGTTGCTCAAGTACAATATATTATTTCTACTATGAGTGTTGACAGATCCTATACTTTTTTTTGTACTCTAGCTGTTTTCCAGCAGGGGAACTTTTTCCTCCTTCCGAATTATTCTATTCAGTTTCATGAAATGATAGTTGCCTCAGTGTATCCTCACCCTGCAGTGGTAATTGAAGGCTCCACACAAGGGATGCCAACCATATGAAATTTATTTATTTATTCATACAAATTTAGAAACTACTGGACTCCACAACAATTCTGGGTGGCTTAGAGTTCTCAGCATGGAAAGAAAAAATATGCTGTTGCTGGGAAGTTATTCTTAATTGCATTATTGTAGAGAAAGTCTACAATAAAATCTCGGAAAGGTGAGTCCATGTATCCAGGCAGACAACGGCAAGATAATAAAACTATAGACACATCCTTTGCACAAAAAAAGAGACAACAACATGTAGTATAAGATTATAAGATTAAAAATACTTAGTTTGGAGCAAAAGGAAAAAATATATATACTTACCTCTTGAGCACAGGTATTCAGTTTACCTGCAACTGGCAAAAACTGTCCAAGTACAGATGTTACCGAGTTGCTTGGATCTAATAAGAAAGTGCTAATTGAATGACATTTGACGGAACGATTTTTGTTACAAAAAGTAACACTTGATATTTATTGTGATATATTTATTTCTGAAATAGAAGGATATCTTTTAAAAAGATATGTATCTTGCTCCTCTGATAGGCAGAAATATGCAAAAAATCCAGAAATGTCCTTCCTAGTGGAGGAACAATATTCTTCCAAATTCAGATGCAAATAGCAATAAATATAGGCAGAAAACTGGAAAACTTATTCCTATCTGTGAAACAAAACTAGAAAACAGATTGAAAGAAAATAGGGAAAAGGCAAACAAAATAGATGACAATACTACAAAACAGGTCAGGCTTCTTATTGGTAGCTGAAGTTCTTCAAGTGGTGGTATTCCACAAATGAATTTGCATGCCTATATATTGTACCATTGACAATGCTCCAGACAGGAGGGATTATTACTATTTTTATGATTTCTTGCACAGTCAGACTGGATTTGGCATTTTTGTCTACCTATTAAGTCATTAAAAGTATCACAGGATGTAAGCTGTTCCAAGGAAGACTTCTTTTTGCAATTGACTGATGGTGATTTTGTCAATGATGACGATGTTCAAGGAGGTACTCCAAATGTTGTTGTTGTTATTGTCTCCATCTCCCTCTATACCAGGTGTGTCAAACTCAAGGCTCAGGGGCCAGATTTGGCCCACGGGGTGCTTAGATATGGCCCGCGTGGCTGCCCTGGAAACAGTGATCTAGCCCGTGGTGATCTGGCTTGCGGTGCCTTTGCCAGTGAAAACGGAGCTTGGGAGGGTCACATGCGTTTTTGCTGGCAGAGAGTTGCAGGAGGCTGTCGCAGCCAAAAACGTTGCTCAGGAGCCCATTTTTGCTGGCAGAGGGCTTGAACCACCAGAGGCGCCCCTGACATGAGTGACATCAAGCTGGCTACGCCCACTCTGACCACGCCCCACGCCCCCCCGAGGTCAAACACAACCCTGATGTGGGCCTCAATGAAATCGAGTTTAACACCCTTGCTCTATACATTCAAAATGTTCCTCACTATTACCTGAAATAGTTACATTCTAAAAAAAGTAACATCTTTATAGAAATGGAAGGTAGATTATTGAAATGCTGAGATGACAACTTTAAAACCTCCAGGTTTAAGTAAATGTTTTTTTTCATAATTTCTGTGCATCATGCAAATGGGAAAGTAGTAAGTTATATTTACTGAAGATGAGTCAGGCAACTGGATACTGTACTGAAGAAAGAATAGCTCTACTAAAGTTTATAACTATCTGAGATTGTGCATCTTATTTATAGTGAGTGATGAACAAGATATTTGAGAAAATATCAGAATAGCTTTTATCTGATACAGGTCTTCCTAGTAGAATGTGATCAGACTCCATTCTAGTAAAAGTTTTCAGATTCTCAAAGGTGAACACAAGTGTGTTAGCAGTTATGCAGTAAAAATAGTGTCTGAGTAGTGGTGGTGCTGGTAAACACATTGTGAAGAAAAATGCTTGCTTCCTCACTGTTCCCAAGAAAAGTTTTTCTCACTGATGCGATAGTCCAAAGGAGTATAACCTTCAAAGACAGTAGATAAAACAGTAAAGTAGTAAGAATCACTTTTGCAATCAAAGCAGAAAGTATCACAGAGACCAAGAAGGACCAATGGATATACATGCAAAATCTTAAGGAATTTATGAAGGAATAATGTAAGATGCTATGAAAAAAATTGAAAATCTCTACAACAGAAGGTGAGACCAAAGATGGTGAAGAAAAGGCTAATCTCATGGCATAAAAAGAAGGCAGAATCTTGAGAAACTTTAACCCTGCATTTATTATTTTTAGCATTGTACAAAAACATACTGTCTATCAATTCATTGATATAGGGATCATTTTTTTGGTGGAAGAATTCGGTAAAGTATGTTAAGAGGAGAGGGAAATCACAGAGAAATTGTGTTTGTGTGATTTCAGAAATCATAGAATTTAGATATCAAGCTTGGCACTGGTGAATGAGAAATACTATGCAGGAGTGGGGAAGTCTTTCGGATATTTATAGAAAAAGTTGGGTGCTCAAGACCCAAAACATGTAATAAACTAGCATATAAAGTCATTTTTGAACTAGAACTACAAATAATTAGTTGCATATGTAATAGATTACACTATCTAATATCTATCTAAGATGCAGCTACTGCATGGCCAATACCATAAAAACACTCTTTTTACGACCCTATAATCTCTTAATTTGGGGTAGAGTTGGGCTGACTGGATGTAGCTGAGCATTTACTGGCTGGATGCCCTTCCTGGCGCCATGCGGAGTTCACAGCATTTTATCTTGCCCTAGGAGAGAAACATCTGCCCCTTCCTAGGATTGAACTCTCAACCTTCCGAGTGGGAAGCAAGTGTCTTCACTGCTAGGCCACCATGCCGTATACCATATAGTCTATAAAACCCTGGGAATGGTAAACTGAAGTACTCAAAACTGAAAATGGTTGCAAACACCTGATATTTTTAACTGAAACAGATAGTTACATGGTATCAATATTGTACTGGGAGCTAGTTTTTATAGCTAGTTATACTTCCAGGTTATAAGTACAAATATATTTTAACCTCTTTCTGTAAAGTTACATCATATTACTCTTCTTTCTTGATCTGGTGCTGGACTTTATAAGCAGGAATAGCAAGGAAGTAAGATGTAGGGGTTACCTCTTCCATGGGGAAGAAAGAGGGCAGTGATCGAAAATACCAGATTTGATTGTCCTACTCTGTAAGGATCTTTGCCAGCAGGGAATAGGAAAGACCAATCAAGCAAGGTATTTTTTTATATCAAAGGAAGAAAAAATAATACCAGGCAAGAAGAGATAATAAAAAGACCGAAACAAGAAAAGATCTCTCTGCTCATAAAGGAGAGATGAAAAAGGAAACCAGGATGGGTTTCTTAATTTAATCATCTTAGACATGCTTTTGAAAAAATATTACACATCAGCCCAATAATAAAACTAAACATTGATGTATTGGTTAATGAAAAATACTGTCACCCAAGTGGTCAAGGTAAAATAACTATTTTGTAGCTATTTTTTGCAAATAGCTGTTTCACAGTATTTTTTTAATATAATGCATTTATGTTTCATGGCATATAGTGACACTTTTCATTTTTTATTCAGTTTTTGTATTAATATATGGAAATACTTTAGTGTTATGACCTTCAGGATAATATACTAGTACTCATGTGATGCTACTTTTTGGCTATCTCAGTCTAAGATCTTTCCAATAATGAAAGAACTGATCCAAATCCTCCTCCTTTCTTTTTTCTTCCTTCTTTTCTTTAAACGTAGGAGAAACTTTAAGAAAAGTTTACATAGACATTTGAAGATTATTTCTGCATAATGTGCTTAAATTGGTGGTTGCAAGAAAAAAGGCAAGGTCAAAAATATTCTGAGGAAACAATAGTAGAATGCTCTGACTGAGAGGAGCAGAAGGTATAGATTCCCATGATTTTCTCAGGTAAAATTTCACATGAGAGAATGATGACTTGACAATAATAACTTGACTATTATTTCTCTTTCATGAGGGGAGAAATTTGAACTCCAATGTGAATTATAAATTGCTTAAGTGCCAAATTCAGTATAAAGATAGTTTCCTTTTATTTTTGGTGGAAGACAGAGAATATAGCCTTGTTATTGTCCATTTTCAGTACCATGTCAAATATACCTCCCTGTTCTGTTGGACCTTATTAGCAAAAAGGAGATAGAAAACTAATTCTCATTCATGTAGAGAAATTGCTCCCATGTGTGAAACCTTGCATCATATTCAGTAAGGTGCTCAACCTCTTTTCTTTTTCAAATCAATTTCAGAATTCCAATTCCTCAGAATCAGAAGGTAACTCTATGCTGTCCTAGCACCACACACTGTGGCAACAAGATTTTAAAAATAGTTACTTAAAAGAAAGCTAAATGCATCCACAGAACCTGACAGTTTTGTGAAAATGAAAAGACTGCAGTGTTATGATTCTAGTGCTGTGCATTATATATGAGCTGTGGTTGGGTTGCTGGGGGTTCGCATGGGTTCAGGCGATCCTCTTGCTAAGAGTCTGCCCAGTTCGGCGAACCCCCAAATCCCACTCC